>PVKH010002764.1:0-26379 GCA_004027955.1 Chaetophractus vellerosus
AAAAAAAATGATTCTTTACTTTTAAACAGGGCATATTTACACAGAATTGAAAATATGTTTTATAGGACCTGCTTTTGATTCAGTATTAAAAAGGACCTTCAAGGCCTTTGAACTAAGATTATTAATTCATAATGGTTTCTCTTTGGCTGACTACATTAACTGTATATATCGTTTTAGAGGATGCATAAATGAAAACTTTATAGTTTAAAGCCTTAATTTACTGTCCTTGAAAAATAATCATGGCAAAGCTGAGGTTATTTCAAAAGTAATTCATTTTATTCATATCTTAGAGTGAGGCAATGATGGAAGGAGAAACACAGAAAGTCTAGGAGAGAATATCCTTGAAAGCTCTCTGTAAAGGTAACCGCAAAGTTAACATTGCTTTTCAAATCTGGACTGTTGAAAATTGAGCGCTGCTGAATGAGAATGACTGTTTCCTTGTCATCGTGAATAAGCTCACTGTACATGCCCCAGTGTTCTCCACATCATGGAGTGAGCTTTGTACACCTCTGCCCTCCTCAGAATTATCCATTTTCGTAAACTTCAAAGAAACATGTTTAAGGCCTATATTGTCTCTCTATATCCTTACTGAAACTATAGAGAAAACTGTTTCTGCAACTATAAAACATACTAAAAACAAAATAAGGTCACAGAAGCGTGATTGTAACTTTAACTCAACCACTTGCAAGTCACCTCCTCAATGGAAAACAGAAGATTGGCCATCATTTGGAAAGTCAAGTGAAATTTAGTTCAGGATCTAATATTCCATTAAACAGAGAGATTTAGACTGGCCTTATGATTGCCTATGGAATCATGACCTAATCACAAATGCTGAGATCCAACCACAGGATGTGAAATAAGACCTTATGTATCTCTCTATATATGCACAAAGCATACATTTCCAAAAAGATAGAGGAAAACAAAAATAAAAGGTACAGAGGTAATGTACACTGAAAGAGCAGTGATAGTGGCCCCGTTCAGTTAGCATACCATAGCTATACTAGTCTAAACCAGGTGAATGAGAATTATTCGATATAATACTACTTTTACAGTAGCCTGAAATTGCTGTAGAAAAGTAAGTTAAACAAAGAGACATTTAACTCTGGACATTTATGCTAAATGGCAATTTAAAGCAATATTTTAAAGGTAAAGAAAGCATTCTAAGTATTTCTTGAATATGGCTCTATTAATTAGACTGGTGTCTTCATTGCTGCTGTGATATGTATGTAAAGGACCTAGCACAATTCCTGAAACCCAGGCACAGGGTAGGAACTCAATAAATGGTTTTCTCACACACACACACACACACACACACACACACACACACACACTACATATATATCGATAGATACATCATTGTCCTCAAAAAAATTTTGTATTTTCTGATTAAAGAGCATGTAATAATGACAACCATCTGAAAACAAGCAAGACTACTGCAAGTATGACATAGAGAAATGATGTCAAGAAAAGAAGGAAATGAGCATGTCTAGGTTGGAGAAAGTCTACAAGTCAGGCCAGGGAGATAGCCAGGTCAAGGTCATGGGCATCAGCCAGTCATCACCACTGGGTGTTATGTGTCCTTGGTGAGTTTCTTCACACATGCCTGCCCATGTGCTCAGGAAAACTAGGAGAGAGGATGTGGATGAACAGTCTCCAGTCCCTTTGCTGGAAAAACACCGTAAATATACATCCGACTAATGTAGGTTAGCAGTGAGAAGTCTTTTCCAGCTTTATCATATTTGTCTGTATTGAACAATAGATGAGAGTTATCTGTTTATCATACATCCTAAAAGGAGAAATTTTATCAAAAGTAGTAAAAGTAGATAGAATATGGATCAATTAAAGCCATTATAACAAATAATATTTCATTCTTTCTGAGTCTTAGAGGTCTTTTTCCTTAAGGGTATTTTATAAATGATGTTTAGAAGTTCCTGGTTGATTTTTTTAAAAATAAACTGTATTTTTAGAGCAGTTTTAGGTTTACAGAAAGATTGCACAGAAAGGACAAGGACAGAGTGCCCATATACCGACCCCAAATACACTCATAGTTTTCCCTATTATTGTCTTACATTAGAGAGGCACATGTTACAATTTATGAACCAATTTTGATAGATTATTAGTAAAGAAAATTGTTTACATGAGGGCTCACTCTTTTTATTAATTAAAAAAATGTTTTGTGGTAACATAAACAGCATAAATTTCCCGTTTCAACCACTTTCAAGTATACAATTCAGTGGCATTAATTTCATTCACAATGTTGTGCTACCCTCAGCACCATCCATTACCAAAACTTTCCATCACCCCAAACTCTGTACCCATTAAGTATTAACTCCCCATTATCTATTCCCACCCACCTCCACCCGCCACTGGTAACCTATAATCTACTTTTTGTCTATGAATTTACATATTCTAGTTATTTCATGTAAAGGAAATCATACACTATTTGTCCTTTTATCTGGCTTATTTCACTCAACATAATATCTTCAAGGTTCATCCATGTTCTATGATGTATCAGAATGCCTTTCCTTTTTATGGCTGGATATTATTCCATTGTATGTATATATCACATTTTGTTTATCCATTCATCTGTTGAGGAACACTTGGTTTACTTCTACCTTTTGACTATTGTGAATAATACTGCTGTCCACATTGGTGTACAAATAATCTGTTTGAGTCTCTGCTTTCAATTCTTTTGGGTATATACCTACTAGGCTTGCCAGGTCACATGGTAATTCTGTGTTTAACTTTCTGAGGAATCGCCAAAGTATTTTCCACAGCAGCTGTACCATTTTACATTCCTACCACCAATGTATGAATGTTCCTATTTTTGCATATCCTCCCCAACACTTGTTATTTTCTGGTTTGGGTTTTTTTTGTTTTTGTTTTTTTTTGAAGCCAATAATGTTGAGCATCTTTCCATGTGCTTATTGGACATTTGTTTTCTCCTTTGGAGAAATGTCTATTCAGGTCCTTTGCCCATTTTTTTTTCATTGGGTTGTTGGTCGTCTTATGGTTGAGTTATAGGAATTCTTTATATTCTGGATATTAAACCCTTATCAGATATATGATTTTCAAATATGTTTTCCCATTCTGTAGGTTGTCTTTTGACTGGATTATTTTTGTTTCCAGTCTTTTCATAAGTAAATTTCTTTGAACAATTATTTTTCCTCATTCCTGGCTTTTGTTCTTGAATAGAGCAGTAGAAAAGATCCAGTATCTGCTAAAATGGATATGAAGACTTAATTTGCAAATACAAAATAAGGACACCTAAAAAGGCTTATGGAGGGTTGTGGAGGAGTAAGTAAAATCTGGAATCAGAAGCAGAAATAGCAGAAGAAAGAAAAGCAGAAGAAATTGAAAGCCAACAGAGCTACAGAAGGAGGAAGCAAGGGTGGCAATGAAATCAGAGTCCTAGGTCTCTGTAAAATTGTGAGATTTAACCTTTCCTCATATATAATGAAGAGTGTTGATCAGACAAAAGTGTTTGACCAGTGAGTATCTAGGCCACACTCATCAGTTTTTTGCCTACAATTCTGTAGACAACTTTGGATGTATAAAGAAGACCCTTTAGGAACAGTGAGAAAGGTAAGACAGTAAATAGCTATTACCTTGTGGTCTATACTGTGAAAGAAGGGACTTCAGAAGCTTAAGAGACCCACCTCAGTTCAACCTGGATTCATACTCCTTTTGGACCCTGCTTATCATGTCACTTTTATTTATTCTCTACATAAGCACTTACCTCTATCCCAAATTAGCTTTTGAATGTGTTTACTTTGTTGTATATCTCTCCCTAGACCATATCTGTCTTATCATAGTCACAGAACCTAGAACTGTGTCTAGCACAAAATCAGTGCTCAGTAACTATTTGTTTAATTTGTTGAATGTAGAAGAACATACTGTGGCATGTGAAGCACTAAGTTCAGGGCCTGATAATAAACCCACTATAGTTATTTGCTGCTGCTGTTACCTTCATGTATTAGGGTTCTGCATATGATTTCACTTGTTAAAAAAACTCACTTTTACAGAAAGGGCATTTAAAATTAGTGTGCTAATAAGAGAAATACAATCCCATTTTAAAATCTAATCTTAGTTGCACATTTTTAGTAATAAAGTGAAGGCAATTTTAAAATGTACTGCTTAATTCTTTCTGTTTGGTATGAATACAGTATTTTGTTTGCAACTGCGATGCAAGCAGGCCCTGAAGGGAGGGAGTATTAGATTGCACCTTCTACAACCCAGGTCAAGTCACCTTGTGAAAGAGGAAAGGAAAGCTGAATTTGAATCAATTAAAATAAGATAGGCCTCTGTCCTCACTTAAAAAAATAATAATAAAATAAAAACAATAATATTCTGTATTTTATTTCTGTTTCTACTACAGGTGTTGCCACATTTGCAAACTTCCTGGGAGAGTGATGGGGATTCGAGTGCTTCGTTTCTCTTTGGTGGTCATCCTCGTGTTACTACTGGTTGCTGGTGCTTTGACTAGTTTACTTCCTAATATCAAAGATGACAAGATGCTCACCTTGCGTAGGGACATAAAATCCCAGGGCAAGTCCACCCTGGATTCCTTTACCCTCATAATGCAGACATACAACAGAACGGATCTCTTACTGAGACTTTTAAACCATTATCAGGCGGTACCACACCTGCACAAAGTGATTGTTGTGTGGAACAACGTTGGGGAGAAGGGGCCAGATGAGTTATGGAATTCTCTAGGGCCTCACCCTGTCCCTGTAGTCTTTAAACTACAGACCGCAAACAGAATGAGAAATCGACTCCAGATCTTCCCTGAACTGGAGACCAGTGGTAAGTTGCTGCAGGGAACCAGAGCTAGAGGCGAGGATGCACTTTCTGGCTCTCTGCTCGTCTTTACTGTGTGGAGAAACGGGCAGGTTAATCATCTGAAAGCACTTTGAAAGCTTAAGGGACAGTTTCCAAGATGTCAAGAAATAGTTTCTTGGGGAAGAAATCACATACATTTACATACATTTTGTAACAATGAAAAAGAGGTTAATATTGTGAAAAAAGTTACCCTATAATTACCAATTATTACATTACAGAAGGTAGTAAAATGCCTTTTGACTTATGCTTACTATGTTTTTTGCCACCACTTTCCCCCTCCTCCCATTCATAGCAGTTTCATGAGGTTGTAGTTTGCGTAAAAGAACCTCAGTTTTCTTTATTTATAGGTTGATTAGTTTTTAGAATGATGAATGATACATAGATGATAATTTTGCCCTCAGAGTTATAAAAGCAATTGCCATTCAAGTAAAAAACTTTTTCTACTAGACAAATCTCTGCAAGAATACATTCCTCATTTACTAATTGAGTCAGCAAAGCTTCATCTGAGTGATTTATATAATATATAATTACACCATTATATCTCACTAATTTTGTTTTCATTTCAAAACTGTTCAATTTAAAATTTTTCCCTTTCTTTTCAGCAGTGTTAATGGTAGATGATGACATGCTAATTAGCGCCCAAGACCTCGTTTTTGCATTCTCTGTTTGGCAGGTAATATTGCTATTTTCTTTATAAATTCATCTATATAAGGTCTTATCTAGAGCTTAACCAGGTCAGTATGCTTTAATGTGGGAGTCACCCAAAACATTGTAGAAAATATTTATCTAAAAGATGAATTTGTTATAGTGTATCCAAGATTTCCTGAGCTGAGTGTACGTCAGTCTGAAAGTCAAACCTGTTATATGTCTTTTATCTATACTTGACATATTTTGGTATATTGAAGAGAAGAGCTATTACAATGAGGAAG
The DNA here is from genome assembly GCA_004027955.1 of Chaetophractus vellerosus. Taxonomy (NCBI): domain Eukaryota; kingdom Metazoa; phylum Chordata; class Mammalia; order Cingulata; family Chlamyphoridae; genus Chaetophractus; species Chaetophractus vellerosus. Next base: position 5,772 of record PVKH010002764.1, read on the forward strand.
TGATCTGGTATAGCAAAGATTAGAACCCAGAGATATTTTCCACAAGGCCACAGATATGCATCTCAAATAAGAGATGTTCTTCTGATCTAATATTGCATACAACATGTTTTAAAAGAAAGTATTTATTACACCCACAAAATGTAATCCTGGTTCTGAGACCACAGTTCAGTAATTCCACAATAAGAATTCTGCATGCGCCATTGTGGTAACAAGATTTTTTTTCCTAAATCCTAGCTGGGATAAACAGGTGTAAATTGCTTGCTCTCCTATAAAAACAGCTCCCTCCCACTGCATATGCATTCATAATAGCTAGCTTTTTACATGATACACTACAATTACCTGAAATCAGAACTGCAAACACTGAAACACTGTCAAATAATTAAACAATGTGCTACCAAATAAAAGTCTAATTTATACCATAGTTACTCTTGATTTGCTACTTGGCTATATCAACATGAGACATTAATAGTGGTCACAGTTCTCTGCACATATCGGCATTCTAAAAACTTCAGTTTTTAACTTCATGCTTGACATACTATACAACAAATTGATTTTTTTCTATATCAGCAGTTTTTCAGGACGTGTAAATAAAAGCTTCCTAGGCACAAAATTCTAAAGTAATATTCCAGCTGTGAGATTTCTATTTAAGACAAAGAGTCAATTTACACAAATGTCAGAGGTGGAAAATACAGACTGTGGTTAATTAGAACAACCTGTGTAGGCCATAATTAAAGATGGATAAACTTGATTTTAGGTTTTATTCATAATAATATGAAGGACAATTTCAATCCAGTCCATTGCCTATGTATAATCTGATTCTTTAAATTCAGTCCAATCAATGCCCTCTAGTGCCCTCCATACTGTAATTATTTGGTGTATGTAGATAGGCCAGATTACACATTCTCCTGTGCCTTTGCACTTGTCCATGACCTCCACTTTACGGCTGTCCTGCAGTATCCTCTCTTCCCTCGTCTAGCCACCCGTGAAATTCCCTTCATCCAAGTGGCACCTCCCCTCTGAAACCTCTCAGCTTTTATTCCATACCTTTTGCCCCCCAAAAACACAACTGTCATTCTATTCTCAGTGCTCCCATCAGATTTTACCCAACTGTCCTCACTGAAAAGGGATAAAATCAACAATGACATTCAAGAACACTGACCATAACATGAAAAAAACAATGAAATCTCACATGTAGACCCATAATTTTATATACCTATAAGAGATACCAAGTTTTTCAAAATGATCGCATTAAATCTTATTATCTCCTACAATAAATAAATAGCATATATACAATCAACTTCTCTTCTAGCAACTTTTGAAAGACTATACTCTTTGGTAACTGAAATTTACTCATATAAGATAATGTTTGACTTAGGAGAACATTTGGAAACTTAGTAAATTTGTTTTAGGAGAGATTTGGGTTGTGATGGAATTTGACCTGTAAATCTGTGAAGACAGAGATTTATAAAGTTGCCTGGGGTTAGATGAAATTGAGATATGGAAGCTACAAAGAAAATAAACTTGATAAACCACGTTAACTCTCTCTATAATGCCATTGCCTTCTTCACCATGTTTCCTCTAAAAGAATACCACGCTTACTTGGTTTTCCTTCTTTTCAGCAATTTCCTGATCAGATTGTAGGGTTTGTTCCTAGAAAGCACGTCTCTACTTCATCAAGTATTTACAGTTATGGAGGTTTTGAACTGCAGACACCTGGATTTGGAAATGGTGACCAGTACTCTCTGGTGCTGATTGGAGCTTCCTTCTTCAATAGCAAATATCTTGAACTTTTTCAGAAGCAACCTGCAGCCATACATGCTTTGATAGATGAAACTCAAAACTGTGATGATATTGCCATGAATTTTCTCATCGCCAAGCATACTGGAAAGGCTTCAGGGATATTTGTGAAACCTGTCAACATGGGCAATTTAGAAAAAGAAACCAACGGTGGCTATTCTGGAATGTGGCACCGAGCGGAGCACTTTCTGCAGAGGTCCTACTGTATTAATAAGCTTGTTAGTATCTATGATGGCATGCCCTTAAAATACTCCAACATCATGATTTCTCAGTTTGGTTTTCCATATGCCAACCACAAAAGTAAAATGTAAAAGTTTTGAAAAACAAACAAAAACTGCTTGTTATTTGAGTAGCTTTTCTGTGTTATGTAGTTTTTTTTAAAGCAACATTATGAACTTTTATCCACTCCAGAAGTCTCTACAAAGGAAAAAATGTACAGTGCTTCTAGGATACAAAATTCACATTAACTTCAAAACCAAGAAGCTGGTATTATCCAGATAGGTCTTCTTGTGAGGAGCTTTTATCCAGGGATGTAACTCCTGGATCAGTGATTTTGTTTACATTCTGGGACCGTTTTGCAGTATCTTTGACTCTTGGCATTTGCCTTAAGGAACTATAGCAAGCTGCTTCCAGGATCAGAAACTCAAGAAAGGCATTTCTCAGCTTTTTCACCCAAGGTTGATTGTTTTAATTGGAAGCCTGAATGCCTCTTTAGCAAAAGCCTGTAGGATAGGGAAAAGCCATGTAAGGAAAGAATAGTCTCAATCCCATACATGAATAAGAGGGGAATTGGTGGGTTACCACTGCTTGCTTCCCCTTGGGCCCTTTCAGCCAGCCCTTCCAGAGCCAACTCATCCCAGCATGGGTTTGATGCAACCATCAGTGCTTTTGTTTTCATTGATATGTCTGTTGTGACTGGCAGGGTTAATTTTAGTAGCTGAGAGCTAACTAGTTAGTTGTCTGCTTGATTTTTTCTGAACATTTACTGCATGGATTACAAAAAAAAATGCAGCCTATGTCTCATATATGCAGCAAAGGGAGTAAATGTGTTACTAGATTCCCATAGTGCATTTTGTCTAAAGTCATCCAAAAGAATGACTAAGTAGGAGCTGAACAAAGTTAAAGCTCTTAGTAACAAATATATTTATGTTTCAAGCATATATTATCTCTGGGATACTAAAGAGACTGTGTGTAATGCACACAAAATCAATCTCTCACATTCTGAACTTCATTGTTTTGGTTTTTCAACAAAAGACCCAAGACACTATTCATCATAATTAAATTTCAATTATATAGGTTGAGGGAAAAATAAGAACAGTCATAGCAGAGGAATTCTATGGGGAGTCTGCAGCAGTTAATTGTTAAGATTGCCCACTCAGTTATATAAATTCAAGGATCTGTTCCACAGAGTTTCTTATGTTTAGTCCTTGTTCACTGCTGGCGGCAAGAAATACTTAAATAAGCCTCTTTACCCTCTTCTCCTTCTTACTCTTTACAGAATGTCAGTATACTTTCACAATCGCAAAACTGTGAAAATCTTAAAACAATTGTGGTTAATGTCCCAACAATAAGGTCTCTGTGCAGCTAGTTCAGTATATGTTGTTTCTTTTCATTGGATTGTGTATGTGTCTTAATACAGTCAAAGAAAACCAGTAGAACTCAAAACCTGCTTCCCATTTTTAATGAAAATCTATCAAGCTAATTATCTTCTCTGTCCAACCTCATGATCATTTTTGCCTCTTGGGATTCCACTAGCAAATAAATAAAATAAACTTTTACCATCTGTGTGTTCTATGTTAATTAAGCCAACTCATGTTCTTATGGCTGATGTCTTTACAGATTTCTAAATATTCTAGTATATGAGCCAGAATAAGGTAAAGGCTTTAGCTACCTTTCCAGTGGGAAAATAGTCTCGGATTTTAGTTCTATCTTAAATTTGTCTTAATCATTATCACATAAGTTAATCATATCATGTTTTCAGATATTACAGAACAAATGTAAAAACAAAGTGAAAATCAGCCTATGGTACAAAGACTCTTAAAAAGTCACCTGCACCTCCAGGTGAGATATTTGGGGAATTGTTTCTTCATAACAATTAACAAGGGATCATGGCAATTTTCATTTAAAACACTGCCAGTATATATATATTTTTTTCATATACCTGTTTTTTCTTCTTATGAAGGCAGGACACATTCATTCTAACAATTTTGGAATATGCAGAACATTACAAAGAAGGAATTAAAAGCCTATCACAGGGGAAGCGGATGTGGCGCAAATGGTTGGGCTCCCGTTTACCATATGGGAGGCCCCGGGTTCAATTTCCAGGGCCTCCTGGCACGGTGCAGTGAGCTGGAGCTGACCCAACAAAGGGAGACAAGCAGACAGAAAAATGCACAGCAGATGGACACAGCAAGCACAAGCAGCAAGGGGGGGATAAATAAATACATTTTTAAATTGATTTTTAAAAAAGCTTATCATACCATTAACGACAGCTAAACTTTTTTGTGAGTATTGCTCCAACTTTTCTAGGCATACATTTTGATAGCATGATTTATTATTTCATTGTATGGATAAACCACAATTTATATAAGCAATCATATTATCTTATTTGATAATTTCTTACTATTTTAACAATATTTGCATAAGCATCCTTGACTTGAATAGATATCTTTGAGCATATCTATAATTACTTATTTAAAATCAAGTCCAAGAAGTTGAATTCTAGGATTTATCTAGTAGTATGTATGTTTTTAAGGGCTTTTGATACATATTGCTAAAATGCCTCTGGAAGTGTTGCCATAGCTACGCTATTAATACCACAACTGAGAGCACCTGCTTCCCATCAGTCTTCCTAATGTTTCATAGTATTTAAAATTTTCTTTCATTTCTTTTTCCATGTACAAAATAATTGAATTCTGCAGGGTTTGGAAAGACTTGAACTGCTCATTCATAAAGCTCTGTGCCAAGAAGCCTGTAAAAGCAGCAAACAACTGTCAAATAATAGCTTTGCAGGCAGTGTAAGCATCAGCAAGCTTTTGAAGTGCCTCTGGAAGTTCTTACCCGGGGTTTATGGTACCGACAATGCATTGCTGTTCTTTTCCTGGCCCCAGCAGTAAGCCATTTGGAATCAAGAAAAAATGCTCACACTTGTTCCCCTAGGAAAGGCTAGCAGGGCTTTGACTCCAAGGTCAGGAGTAGATTTGTGTGTGTGTGTGGTGTTGGGGGTAGAGGAGGTAGGATTGAGGCAGGTTAGTACAGGGAAAGAGGGAAGAAGCTGGGACCCGGCAGAGAACACGGCCACGAAACCCTGTCCAGAAACTCCCTGAGGGAAGGCTGCTACTAAGAACAAAGCCAGAAAGACCCCACTGAGACCCTGGCCACAAGGTCCTATTTGGAACTCTTTCCAGCGTCAAAGGGGAGCCCTGGATAACTCCAAATAAAAGGGGCCATCATTGGCCCCTGAGAGCTAACAGGTGGGGCAACCAATCAGAACAGCAAACAGCTGGGGCTCCTCCCCAACATTAGGAGAGGGGAAGAGGAAAGGTCTTTAAAAGGCCTAACCGGGGCCCCACACGCACGTCTCACCCTGTAGCTGCCAGCACCCATGTCTAGGACTGTGTGCTGTTTTTCTTTTCTTGTTTCTTAATATTAGAGAAAAACGGTGCTCACTGGGACATGGAGACTGATGATTGCAGGCAGGAAGTTTTTTGAGAAGCTCTCCCAAAGGAGGGGTCTGAAGAGTAGACTTCAGCCCACCAATGGAAGGTGGTGGATATGACTTTATACAGTACATCAATAGGCAGGGAAACGTTAGTCTGTGGGGAGGGGGCTAGAGACCGAGTACAGCCTGGGGCCAATAAGGGGCTGTAAAAGTGAATTCTTCCCGTGTATGGTTAGGGGGTAGTGGGCTGGGAGCTGGGGTATTCTTGGGAAGTGGGAGGGGTTGGTGGGGCCTGGGCCCGGGAGGAGTGGAAGTCCTTATCTGCTCCACTCCACTGTGATATGGCTCTTTTGTTCATTCTTGAGGGGAGATGGGTTGTCTCCCTGCACATAGGCTGTGGCTTGCTCAATCAGTCGGAATCAAGTCATGGCCTTAAGACCTGTTAATCATTGCAAACCTTGTAAGGGGGAAACTGTAACAATAAACTCTTTGCTCCCTTGCCTACCCTATGGTGTGCCCTTAAATTATTTTATGTGACATAGCCCAGAATCCAGAGCATTCCTCACATAATGGTGCAAGAGAGTGGAGAATAATGCCACGATGGAGGGAGGAATATGGAGGTGCCTGAATCTCACCAGATGCTACAGTGGCTTCAGTGGTGAGATCTGATCATCCTCTACCTCATGCCATTTCATAAACTAGTTTTATTGTTCCCTTAGGGTTTTCCCCCAACTTTCTGGGAGAAATGGTGAAACTGTATATCTTCCTCTCTCTGCTCTCCATTCTTCTCTCTCCTTCCCTCTCTCCCTCTCTTCCATTCTTCCTCTCCTCCTCCTTCCATGAAGGCCCAATCAATATAAAGCATTTATATTTGAAAAGCAAGTATTTTAGAATATAGACATATGGTGAATGACATGGAAAGAACATTTGATACAATAGAGATGTGCCCTGAGTCCACTTAATTCCCTTATGTGCAGAATGAGGATGAAGTTACCTGCCTAAAATTACACAAGCTGCTTTTGGGAACTAAGGACAAAATGTGTAGAATAAAACATTGTAGTGCCAGGAAAATAAAATATTTTTTAAAAGCCATTACAGATAAGGAAAGAACAGCATGGCCAAGAGTTAAAGAAACTTGGTTGTGAATTAGTATCTGTGTCAAAAGTATACCTTCAAATTGAGAATAAATATGCAAACGCTTAAAACAATTTAAGGGCCCACTTTAGCTCAGAAAGGGATATTTAAATGAGCCTCTAACCTAGAGATGACTCTTCATGTTCTTTCCCTTTTTATATGTCAATAGTTCTTTTTATTTGAAAAGAAAAATAATCAAATTCCTGATTGGAATATTTTAAGTAGTGTTTTTTTTTAATTAAAGAAAACAACTTTATTTTATATCAGTGGTTCTTAATTGGAGCTGTTTTGTCCTTGCCTCCCCACCCCCAGGGACATTAGGCCATACCTGGGGACATTTTGGTTGTTACAAGTAGAAGCATGCTACTGACAAGGGATGCTGCTAAACAACCTACAATGTCCAGGACAGCCCCCCACAACAAAGAATTATCTGGCACAAAATGTCCATAGTGCAGAGGTTGAAAAAAAATGCACTTCACATTTTATTATAGAATATGTGGTTATTTATATAGCACATGCTACCTCACAATCAAGTTGCATTTCTAAAGTTTTATCCTGTATAACTGCCTATTGAACAGAAAGGGAAGGAGACAGCGTGCTTATACTACTGACAGGACATCTCAAGCATGACTTCATGATATGAACCCTGATCAAAGAGCCAGAAACATTCCTGGTTAAGATTTATTCTGATTTTTTTTTTTTTTCTGATCCACATGCTTCTTTCTATTTTCACATCTGAAGAAACAGACAATGGAGTTTCATTTTCTGGGAAGAACAAATGGATAAATATAGATTTTGGAAGCACTACAGAGCAATATTACATAATACACTGTGTAATAACACATCTCTAGCTAGAGACAGTAGGGATAGTTGGGTTGAAATAAGCCAAACGGAAATTCCCAAATAATCATATGTATGTGTATATATTGCTGTTCAAGTATTTTTTATTTAAACAATAAACTTAAAATATACCTAGTAAAGACAACATAGAAAAGAATCCTGGAGTGGGATAAACAGGAAATTTTTTTCTAATTCCTGCTAGGTAACCAAGTTATTTCAATTTATCTGGGTCTCAGTTTCTACATATATGAAGGAGAGGAATGAACTAAATGATTAGTAAATCTCTTCACAGATGTAAAATCCAGGGTGTTGAATTTTAATAGGTTTTAAAGGACGGTGTGATACTTTCGGCTAAGAAAAATAATCCACTAGAGGTTCGTTCTTTTAGTGCCTTCCCTACACTCAAAGCCTATCTCCCTAGGAGTGCTATTTCGACGTGAATAGTAACGTAATATACATTGTTACTGTTACAGTGTTTTAGGACCAAAAGACGATGATGATGATGATGACAATGACGATGGAGGAGGAGGAGGAGATGATGATCTCCTCATTCAGGGACAAAGACCATCAGGAAGAGGTTATACTGAAACGGTGCTTTACTTCTTAGCAAAACTTCCGGTAAAAGGATGCCACGGCCATTAGGAAGAGCCCAGAGTTGTAACAGGCTAACAAATCCCTCGAATCAAATTAAGCTACAAATCAGAAATTGTAATGCACTATCATATGTGTTAAACCCAGAATGCACATAGGTTTCAGACTAAATTGACCCATTTGATTCCATTTAAACTCTTACCAGCAGATGTCAGTACAACCTAATTAACTGACGTTTTTCACAGTTGAACTAACTGCCTGTAAACTGAGTGAAAATAGTCTTAAAATAGCAAAGTTTAAAAACCTACTGTCAATGTTTTAAAGTGGAGCTATAGAACAAAAATCAATCCTTCAAAAGTTACTAAGTTAAAGTGGGCCCTTACCTATGTAAATCATATTACATTATTCTCATAATTTCCATGACAACAGCATTTCTCAGTGACATTTAAAGGACATGACTGTAATTAAGTACAAAATGCTCGTTTGTAAAGTGTGAAAAGGCACATTATTTTTTAAATTCACACATCATAGGCACTAGAGCCAAATGGAACTCATTTGCCGCTGGGTGACATTATTTACAACCCTTGGAGAAACACATTAATTCCTAATGAATCCCAAAACATCAGTAGTGTGATGCCATTTGTTTTCTAGAATGCAGCCTGTTAGCAGAAGCTGGTAATCTAATGGCAATAACAGCAGCGCCTATTATGAGCTGAACACTTAGTTTACATTACCCCATATAATCTTTCTAACAACCCTGCAATGTCGATAGCAGAATCACTGGCATTTTGAGGATGAAACAATTGATGTTCAGAGAGATTAGGTAATTTGCCTAAAGCTACGCAGCTGAAGTGACAGACCACAGAAGATTCCAAAGTGCAAGATTCCAAATGCAACACTCCATGCCTTACAAAAATAATATTTTATTACCCTGTATTGAAGAGGCTCTTGTTGCCTTTTCATCACATTTGGGGTTAAAGCAATATTGTTTACAAATGTTTCTACAACAGTGATATGGGGTACAAGTAGAACAAGGTTAAAATAAAGATTAAAAACAAGGAATATGTATATAGCTGCTTTTTTAAAGCAAAATCCATCCCCCTTTGCATTCAACAGTGTGATCGATATACAGTGGGGTGGACTGTTCTTCCTGTTCCCCCTGTTTGGTGTTCTCGGGCCTTCTTGGATGTGCATATGCACATCTTTTGCCACATCCTGAAGTCCTCTTCATTATTTCTTTGAACATTCCTTCTGCCCCTTTCTCTCTTCTCTTCTGGGACTCCCATAATGTGTGTGTATATTGTACGCTCGATGGTGTCCCATAGCTGTCTTAGGCTATTTTCACCACTTATAATTCATTTTTCTTTCTGCTCCTCAGCCTGACTCATTTCAATCGTCTTACCTTTGAGCTGGCTGATTCTTTCTTCTGCTGGCTCCAATCTGCTGTTGAACCCTTCCTGGGAATTTTTCATTAACAGTGAACCCTAAATTAAACCATGGACTATATAGTTAATAGTACAATTTTTTTAAATGTGCTTTCATCAATTGTAACAAATGTACCACATCAATGCAAGATGGTAATAATAGCATTTGCTATGTAAACCCACACCTTCTCTAATTTAAAGAAAAAAGCAAAATTCATAGTTTCTTATAAAGTTAAACATACACTTACTATATATTCTAGCAGTCCCGTGCCTAGGTATTTATCCAAGAGAACTGCAAACATATGTCTACACAAAGACCTGTACATGGTTGTTTATAAGAACTTTATTCATAATCATCAAAAGCTGAAAACAACCTGTGGCAGTTTGATATAGTTATAAATTCCAAAAATAGATATGGATTATGTTTGTAAACTGCTCTGTTCATCTGGGCATGATTAAGTTATGACTGGGGCTTTGATTGGGCCATGTCAGTAGGGCATTGAGCCCTGCCCCTTGGTGGGTGGGGAATCAAAGATAAAAGACACGGCAAAGGACAAAGTTAGAGTTTTGATGTTGAAGTTCTGATATGGAGTCTTGAGCTGCAGCCCCAGGAAGTAAGCATACAGAGGAGCTTGGTTGTTAGGAAAGAAAGAAGGCCTGGGGAAGAGAAACAAGCCATTTACCTAATAGTCTACAGCTGGCCTTGTGGAGGTAACAGAGAAGCTGGGCCCTAAGAGCGGCAAGCCCTGAGAAGAGAGGAACCCTTGCAAACTTGGCAGCCATCTTGCTCATCTTGCTCCAACATTTGAGAATAGACTTTGGTGAGGGAAGCAACTTATGCTTTATAGCCTGGTAACTGTAAGCTTCTATCCCAAATAAATACCCTTTATGAAAAACCAACCGATTTCTGGTATTTTGCATTCAGCACCCCTTTGGCTGACTAATATACAACTCATCTCTTCACAAGTTGGCAAAAGGATAAGCAAATTGTGGTATATCCATACAATAGAATGCAATAAAAAGGAACAAAGTACCAATGTGTGCACAACATGGATGAATCTTGAAAGCACCAAGCCGAGAGAAAGAAACCAGGCACAAAAGGCTACATACTGTATGATTCCATGTATATGACATTCTGGAAAAGACAAGACTATAGGGAAAGAAAACATATCAGTGGTTACCAGGGCCTGGGGGTGGGGGAAGGGGAATGACTACAAAAGGAGATGAGGGAAATTTTGGGGATGATAGAAATATTCTAGAGCTTGACTGTAGTGTTGGTTACAAGACTATACATAGTTGTCAAAATTTATAGAACTCTACTCTTAAAATTGATGAATTTTACTTTTCTTTTTAAGTAAAAGACATTAGACATACCAAGCATAAGCAATTCATCATTAGTAAAATTTCTGAATATTTGAGTCAAGTAACAAGAGACAGAAGAGAAGTTAATAACCTGAACTCTTCCCTTGGGTTATCTTGCAGAATGGACTCCAGGGCTGTGGTATTAGCTGGCCAACCCACTAATGTGTTGTGTGACCTTGAGGGAGTCATTATTCTCTCCAGTTCTTGGTTAACTCACTGTTTTTAAAAATTGCATTAAATATTTAAATTCCTTAACCTTTTTGAACTTTTAGATTTCTTGACCTTTTCCAATTAGAAAAACAGAAAAACAAGAAAAGGGCCAGATTCACCATTTAGAAAATTCTCCTCCTTGCTGGTCAATAAAAGAAAGCCCAGGTCTAATACGCAATTCCTCTGGTAGGAAAATGGGGTAAATAGTAATATTAGCTATTATCACTCATTATTCTTTTGGAGAAGAGAGTTATATAATTTGACCAGTAGGTGTCGCACATTCATTTATGAAAAACTGCTAGGTCGTCATATCAAAATGCCTTTTAAACGAATATTTGCTCACTATTTTCATCTGTAATGATTTGAACATTGTTTCTCTATACAAATGCTTTTAAAAAGATGTCCTAAATATTTAATCTGCTTCTCATTTTTTTCTCAGCTTTAACTAAGTTATGGTAATTAAATCCATACACCAAGATGGAAAGGAAAAAGCTCTTTTCCTCCATTACGTTTAACTTTTCAAGCCTTTTTAGAAAATGGAGTCATGACTTCATGAACGTTACTTACCCTGTCCTGGTAAACTCAGTCCTTTAATGAGAATACCTGCCTTCCAGTTTATCCTCCCACATGCAGCCTTCCTCTGACATCTCTCATATGCCATAAAACTTTGTATAGCCTAAATAAAGCAACTTCCACATTGTCTTATAATTATTTATGTATAAGTCTATATCTTCTTCTTTAACCATCACCCAAACCATAAATTCCTAGGAGGTACCAGGGTTGCATTCACCAAGTTATGTAGCGATAATATTTTGTGCTTACTAATTTTTGTTGACGGTAAGCAAAAAAAAAAAAAACAAATGAATGCTTGAATCAATTTTATTTTCTCAAAAAAGTTGGTGTCTCTATGACCAGAGGAAAGCGCACATGGCTATTTTCCCTGGAGGGCTAGTTGGGACACTTGTGGCTTAATGAAGCTAAGGGCAGCAGCCCACAGAGACAAAAATTTGGAGCCACAGAGTGGGTACATAGTTTATGTAATGAACTAGCAAGAAGTCTTAACCTTTTTGTGCCAAAGACCCCTTTGGAATCTGGGGAAGCCTGTGGACCCCTTCTCAGAATAATGTTTTTAAGAATATAAAATAAAATTCGAGGGCTGAAATAGTTCAGTTGGGAGAGCATTAGACTGAAGATCTAAAATAAAATACGTACATAAGATTACAAAGAAAACTGATGACATTTATATACAGTTAAAATATTTTTGAAACAAATTTATTAATATGATCTAGCAGCAAGTCTAATAACTCATCATTTCATAAAAGTGAAGAGTGTAAATGATATTTTGAGAAATTTCTGACAACTGTAATATTAGATGAAAATATATTTTTGACAGTTTACAGGTACTGCTAATCTTCTGTAGTTTTTCCCTGAATTCATAATCATGAAAATGCTAAATTTCATGCTAGTGAAATTAAAGCTATAACTTTTTCTCCTTTCCAAATACATAGATCCCCTAAATTCTATCTATGGACCACTTGAGGTAGTCTGTGGACCCAAGGCTAAGATCCCCTGGGCTAAATTTTGGGCAGCTAAGGTGATGGAAAACGAGTTTTGAAAGATGAGGGGCCAAGAAGGATTTTCCTTCCTCAGATAGAGTTCTATCTTTCCCCTTTTCTTCAGAGCCAAGCTTGCAGTATTCACTATTCACTCTTATTTACTCTTTGCTGTAATAAAATAGGGATCATACATACCCCGTCACTAATAGGAAACTTCCTTTGGGAAAGTCACCAAGTCCAAAAGGTACTTGGTTCTTACCTTACTTGATTTCTCTTTGGCTTTGTCACGGCTGATTGCTTTCTCTTTAAAACCTCTTTCCTTACTTGAGTTATCATTTTCTTTTTCTCTTTCTTCTCTGGAGGTTCCTTTTCAGCCTCCTATGCTACCTCCTCTCCTTCTACCTGTGGATGTGTATCTGGAGTTCTACCTACCTTCTGCTCCTCTTCTCACTCTGCACATTTACTCTGGATATTCTTCTCACCTATCTAGTCTATATCTTTAGCCAAAGCCTCTTTCCTGAGCCTCGATCCCTATATTCAACTATCTATGGCACATCTCTTCTTAAACGTACCAAGGATTCCTCTAAATCAACACGTACAGAGTTAAAATCTTTTTTTCCTCGCTGCTTCCTCTCTCATGGTCCTTGTGTGGATACTGCAACCTAAGAGCTGCCCAAATCAGAAGTATGGAAGATGTGCTTACTTCCCCTTCTGCCTCACCCCCCAACAGAAAACTAATTGCCAATTCCTCCAGATTATATATATTTGAGATTTCTCACAGTTACCCTATTTTCTACAGCTCTACCATTTAAACCTTAGACGTTTAATTGCTACCAATCATTCATTGCTTACAATGTGTCAGGAACAGTGCCAAGTACTTGACACACACTGTCTTACTTAATTCTCAAACCACTCCATGGGATAAGAATTAAAATGCCTATATTTACAGATGAGGAAATATAAGTCAAAGGAGGATTAAAAACTTGCCGGAGTCATAGGGATTTTAAATGGCAGAGCCACGATCAGAGTCTCAGTCTGTTGGACTCCAAAGCCACATGCATCCATGTTGTTCTCAAGGTGTCTGGTATTGCCCTCCTATAAGCTATCCATTATGCTAAAATTCTTTTTCTAAGGGGCAAATCCGATCACTTTAATCTGCTGTCTGTGGTATTTCAATATCCTGCAGCACCTTCACCCTAATGTCAAACTTCTAAACTGGACTTCATGAGGTCATCCCGGCTTTCCTCAAGAGCCTCCTCTCTTGTCACCTCCCAGCTTGCATCCATACGTGGGTGCTTTTCACCCCAGCCACACACCTCACTCTCCCACTTTCTTCACAAACTTAAGGAGGATCAAGTCAGCACAATTTCTGGAGTAATAATTAATTAATGAACTTCAAATGAATGAATAAACTGTCATAATAACAATACTCTTACTATCTACCATTTCTTGAGCATTTACAATGTGACATGTATCATCCTTTACAGAATGCACCTATTTAATATTCTCAAACATACATATGAGATAGCTATTCTCCTGTTTCAACTGATAAAGAAACTGAGGGTCAGAGAGATTAAGTGATATTCAAGACTCAAACTTGGGTCATCACATCCAAAGCTCATGTTCTTAAACAGTATTTTATATCCCATTCAGGCTACTGTTATTGAAGACTACTGCCCTGAGCAGAGCTATATAATCTCCCTACACTTTTCAGAAGATCAGATATGCTAGTAACTCCAGGAGGAGAGATGGGAGTGAATGGAGGTAGTCCTGGGGGAAAAATAATCACTTGAGGTGTATTAAACATGCACAGAATCGATTGCTACAATTTCCTCCTTTGTGATTTTTCTCTTTCAAGATTCTCCTTGAGGCTTACTTAAATCAAAACTCATTTTGAGTACATTAGTAAGTATGCCCACATTATATTATAAATAAGACCAGCTGGGCTGGTGACTCTGGCTATGTTCCAATCATTAGAGCTTTGTTTAAATATTATTTTAGAGCATCTGAATTTTTTTTCACAAAGGTCTATTTTTTGCTAATATGTTTGTGAGAATAGGCAAATAAATTTAGCTGTTTATTATGATTAACTTGATTCTTTTTATAAGATCATTATTGCATAGGTACAAAATAAGTAATTCCATCAACCTCAGTTGCCATAACTGATGTCTTAAGCCTTGTGTGGAGACATAAACTGGTCTTGTCTCATGAATACCATTAAAATGGACTTAGTAGTAACAACCATGGATTTTCAGGTAACAGGATAACGACTCTACATGCAAATACATACTTTCATGCATATGTGTATATATACAGCTGATTTTCATTATCTGTGATAGTTATGTTCTAGCGATTCTGAATGCTAAAGTAACAAATACTGAACCATTGCTCCAAGGGGAAATACAGGGTTAGATTCCTGTGAGCCTCTGGTCACAACATTTTCATCAACTGATGGATGCACAACCTTGTCTGTGTGTTTCTGCTTAAATGCTCCTTATTTAATATATATTGTTGGTCCATTATAAATTTGTGGCCAACAGTGCTATAACTCATGCTGAATGAAGCTTATCTAACACATTTTATCTTCTCTGTAAGTCATACGGCAGCCTTCTTGCACTTAGGAGCACTAGACAGCACTTCAGCACTTCAGCATCGAAATCACCAACAAAACGCACAAAAATTGACAAAGAAAAAAAAAAAGTGGCACTAAACAGACCAGCAAAGGGACCCTTGTTTACAGAATGAGAACTAAAACAAGAAGGCAGAGCATTGCCTCGTTTGATCTCAGGTGGGAACATGTACATTAGGCGACTCAAATATTTCACTGTCTGCACATACCTGTGAATGACTGTAAAAATGCAGGAGCTTTGATTTGGGGGTTACAAATAGGTTTTAGTCATAGGTGAATCTGCAAATCTAGCATCCATGAGTAATGAGGATCAACCTTACATATGTTAAGGTAAGCTAAGCCAATATAGAATAATTTATAAACTAGGGGCAGATAATATATCTTGTTATTCTCTGTATATTCTAGGTCTATTGAATATAGCAGATATTCTGTACTTGGATGACTGAGTATAAGTGGGTAGAGGGCATCAGTAATGCACTTAGCTGCTAAAGGCAGTTGCTTGGGTTCACATTTTGGCTCCATTACTCAGTAGTGGTTTGACTTTGGACAACTGGCAAACTCTCCATACCCGAGTTTTTCAGCCATTAACTGTGGATAATAATTATACTTACCTCACAGGATTTTGTGCGCTTTAAATGAATTAACACATACAAGTTATTTAAAGCAATACCAACACATAGTAAGCACTCAATTAGTATTCGTTATTATCATTCAGAACAGATGTGCTAAAATGGAACACTTTATTCTTAATACTTTACATGTACAGATTTTCTAAACCTATCACTCCAAAGTGATCAGCACGGAATGACTGCTCAATGAATCCTCTTACTTCGGTGAGGGTTAAATGAATGTTAAAGGGCTAGTTCAATTCCTGACACATAGCAGACATCAATAAATATCAGTTTCCCTTCTCCCTTTTCTCCCCTGCCCTCCATCTCCTTTACCCCAGATCTCTTTCTGATGTCTGTTATTATTGTATTATGAGTAAATTTTTGGCATTGCAAATCCCACACCTTTGGTCTCAAGACATCGATTATTCTTTGGATCTTTGTCTTCCTCATATACAAAAATTGACTCTTTGTAGTCAGACAAATCTACATTTAAACCTTGGCTCTGCCATTTAACTTCTTGAGTCTTTATTTGCTCATCTATAAAAAGGGGGTCTTAAATCTCTTTTACAGGGTTTTTGAAAACATTAGGGCAATTATATGTTATGATGCCATCACAATGCCTGCCACATAATGGGTGCTCAAAATATATTAGTTCCCTTTCTGCGTGAACTGATTTCCCTCATTTTGTGTTTTTCTGCATCAACTTATTTTCTTTAAAGGATTAAGATAACATTTGTAATTGACTTTGACCCATCTTTTTTACAGCATTTCAAATTTTCATTTTCAAAAAGAATGTATAGTTTTCCACGAAGCTGTTTTGAATATTCCAGTCTCTCTTAAGGACTGGGCTAAGGCCTAAAAGAATATAAAACTCTACGAGACATCAGTCCTTCTCTCAAAATGACCCTGCAATTTACTGGAGGTTGTCATTGTCATGTTAACTACTATTTGGGAGCATTAATCATCAAATTTCTAATACACATTGAGTAGTAAGTATGAAGTTCTCAGTCACAAATCTGAGTCTTTGAAAAAATAATTTTATTTCTCTGTAACAATTTAGTTTCTATCTCAAAATCCCCATTCTGCCCAGTAGCAGATAAAATAATCTTGTCGACTCTGGGTAAACTCAGTAGAGTTAGGGTCTTTTTCTCCTTTTCCTTTCCTCTGATGTGCGATTTAATTTCTGGGGGCTGGTGATGTGATGACTCTGGAGGTGGTGATGGTAGGGGTATCTGGCCCATGACTGTCTTCTCGTCTTCATTTTTGCTTCCGACGTGATACACTAGCCCATGGCAACGTGCACACAGCCCCATGCCGACATCCACAAAGGCGTCCATGCTCCCACCTGCACTGTAGAGGCATGGTCCCTGCTGTTTTCTCCTCAGTGTGGAGTCCCCTCCTTGTGACCATGAGCTCCCCACAGATTTCCTGACTAGCTTCTGTAGTCCTTTCTAGATAGGGCATAAGAAAATTCATTCCTCTCTCACACTGCTATTTGGGCCTCAGGAAACACAGCAGGACAGCCTCAGGCTCTAACTGCTCTCACCAGCTTGTACAAACTCCTCTCACCACTGACCCTGCTGTAGAGAATTCCTGCAGTCAATGCTGCCTTCAAGAATCCCCAACTATCTTGCTATTTAAAGTGTGAACCAAGGACCAGCAGCATTGGGGTTACCTGGGAATGTGTTAGAAATTCAGATCTTGGGACTAAGCCAGATCTACTCAATTTGCCTTTTAGCAAATCTCCAGGTGATTCACATGCACATTGAAATTTGAGAAGCATTTACCCTAAAGAGTTAAAAACAGGAACTTGGACAGATGTTTGTACAACAATTTTCACATCAGCATTGTTCACAACAGCCAAAAGATGAAAGCAACCCAAGTATCCCTCAGCCAATGAATAGATAAACAAAATGTAAGATATTCATACAATGGAATATTATTCAGCCCTAAAAAGGAATGAAGTTCTGAAACAGGCTGCAATGTGGATGAAACTTGACGTATTGAGTGAAATGAGCCAGACACAAAAAGACAAATATTGTGTGATCCTGTTTATATGAAATGCCTAGAATAAGCAAATTCATAGAGGTAAAAGTGGATTACAAGTTACCAGGGGGTAGGGAGTAAGGGGAGGAATTAAGTTATTGCTTAATGAATAGAGTTCCTGTTTGGGGTGATGAAAAGTTTCAATATTAGATGGTGGTGATGGTAGCACAATATTATGATTACAATTAATATCAGTGAATTGTACGCAGGAAACTGGTTAAAATGGGAAATTTTGTGTTACATACATATTACCAAAATAAAAATAAAACAAAACAAAATTCTAGTATCTAGTTTGTAGAAATAAAACATATATAATCACTTCAGAAAAAGTATTTTGAGAAGCACTGATATGAGATTTAGAGCAGGGTTTTTTGTTTTTTTTTTAAAGATTTATTTATTTTATTACATATCTCCCCTTCCCCCCGCTGCGGGGACCCGCCGAGAGTGATCACTGCGCGGGCGCGGCTTTCCCTGCTTGTGGGCGGTCTCTGCGTCTGTTCACGGCCGGCTTTCAGTTCGCGGGTGGCTGGCTGCGCTCCATCCGCGGGCGACCTGCCCTGCCCACGGCGGCTCTGGCCCGCCCATGGCGGCTTGCCATTCTCAAGGTGGTCTGCCCGCTAGGAGAGGTCCCCAGGAATCGAACCCAGGGCCTCCCATGTGGTATGCCGGCGCCCTATCCACTGGGCTATCGAGCCGGCCCCAGCAGGGTTTTAATTTATCCTCAGACTCCTGACCTATTAAGGGGTTCCATTGCTCTCTCATCCCTAAGGAGCTAATTATGGCAGGAGGGGCGAGGGGAAGTAGGGTCAGGGACCCTAACAGAGATCTTTAACAATGTCTTAATCTTATTTCCCATCTCCACTCCAACCCTTTCATTTCCTTAACCTAGGCAAAGGTGTAAACTATCTCCTTCTGGGTGGGGAAACTGGCCCAGCAAATATGCTATTAAATCATTTAGCATATAACTGAGGCTTTTTAACCTGAAAGCCAAGAATTTTATATCTTCATTTTCTGGTTCTGCTGCAACTCCCTCCCTTTTCCTTGCTCCTCACCCCTCTGCTTGGAGCAATAGAAGAATCTCGTCTAGTGGCTGGGATGGAGGGAGGGTCTGGGGTAAAGGTAAACATTAGTTAATACTAAAAACATCATCCCATAACATAGGGATTTTATTTAGGATTTAAATTTTTTTAGCCACAAATAGAATTTGATTTTCTAAAAATCCAAAGCACAATTCATTTGCTCATATTGAATGCCATTCTATGGGTGTTTATTTTCTCACAATAAACTTTACTATAGTATTGTGGGGTGAATATTGATGAAGTGATATAAGCCTCTTCTGTCTTCAACAACGTGGTTTGGTAAAATATTTGATTTGTCAGAGTATATGTTATTTACTCCAAGAAGTTTTCCCTTAAGAGTGAGCTATATACTTCCAGGGCTCCAGTATGTACTTCTACAATAGCATTTAACACTCTGTTCACTGTCCACAACCCTTTCCAGATTGTAAATCATTGAGGACAGGGTTGGTGTCTATTTCACTGTTTCATCCCCAGTGCTTAGCCCAGTGCCTGGCTCATAGGAAAAGTACAAAAAAAATGCTTGGATGAATGCATAAACAAATTCAATGGTATTATTCAAACCTCTTCCCACCTACCCTTTACACATGAGAAGAAAAGAATAAGTATAAAAAGTGTCATACAGGTCTTTTAGTCCAATCGCTGACTCAAAGTAAGTATCCTATATATAGAATCTCTACAGAGAGTCAAGATTTTGTTAAAATATTTCCAGAGAAGGGAATATACTTAGCTTTTTCCATTTATGGGTAGTTTGCATTTTTAGAAAGCACTTTTTAAATTGAATCAAAATCTGCCTCCTTGATTCTATCTGCCCTTTTGGAGTTTTGTAGATTTCCACTTCCATAGGATAACTCTCCAAATTTGTTTAAAAAAAGACACAAAACCAAAATAACTTGAACTGCGGGAAGCACAGTTAGACATGCACAGAAATCACCATCAGCTAGAATGTCCATTTTTTCCCCCCAGTGAAATACACAAGTATTGCTTTTGGACTCAGGGCATTTACAGAGTTGTCATAAATGGAAAGAGGTGGGAATACTTGTGGAATCAGCTACCACATGTAAGGAAGGGAAATTGCCTTGACCTTTAGCCTCATCTTCAAGGTGAGAAAAACATTGCTTAGGTATTTTATGATCTAGGTCATATAACAAGCAACGAGCCTTCATTTCTGGTTGTGACATTTTATATTGATAAGTGCTCAGCCAAATTTCTCCATATGCCTTTGCTCTGTTCCCATATTGCCTACTGCCTTGTTGGTATTACCACTCCAAATTCTACATGTATAAGGTAAAAATCACCTTGTTCTGAACCAACTTACATCAACTACTCTATTGGTGGTACCATCATACTCGTGGGCAATATAAAATATGAGGTCCACTTGGCCTGCTCATTCCCCGACATCCTGTCAGCTACCCAGTCACATGCATTCCTCCTCTCTAGTATTTATCACACTCCAGTAATACTGACAGGAGGCTCTCATTACTGCTTCCTTCAATTTTCTGCTTTCCTTTCTCACTCCTGCTTCCATCCCATTTTATTCCAAAGGGCATACACAGCCATGCTATACTTTTCCTTAAATTCCTCTGTCCTCAGTCTGTCACCTAATTTAAAACCCAAAACATATTTCTGTCCTACTGCATCAGAACCTAAGCTCCCCTACCTGCAGCTCAA
>PVKH010002765.1:0-26370 GCA_004027955.1 Chaetophractus vellerosus
CCGAATAGCTTGCTCTTTTTTTCAATTTTGCCTATGCAACTTCACCATGCATTATCTGGTTCTACCACTCATAATTTAACTTCTTTCCATAAGTTGCATCTTCTACATAGAAGACTTGTCCTTCCTCAGTCTACCTAGAATTCTCTTTCAAATACCATCTTCCTAGCAGCCTTTCACTACTCCCATAAAGTGTGGTGTTCTGGGATGGAGCAGGAAAATGGTTGCGGCAATGAGGCAGGAATTGAATAGCAGCAGGGAAGGGCTGATTCAGGAATTTAGCTGCATAGAGCAGACTGAAGTTATCTGAATCAGAAATTCAGGGACCAAACTGACAGAAGTCAGAGAATGTTCTAACCTCAGATGGGTGATTTTCTATCCAGTCCCTACACAACCACCTATGGAATTTTCTAAAATGCAGTTGCCTAGTCCCCAGTCTTAGCTATTCAGATCCAGTAACTCTGTAGAAGAGGCTGGAAACCAATAGAGGGTTCTGATTGAAAAGATTAACTATCCACACTATCATTCCATTATAGATTGAATGTTCAGTATAGGCCAGGAACTATGATAAGTATTTTATCTACATTTTCTCCTGACTGAAACCATTTTGCAGATGAGGAAAATGAAAGCTCACTGAAGGTCACGCACCAACTAAAGGTCATGGTCCTCTAGAGTTGAATCCCAGCTCTGACCATTTTAAAGCCATTCGTAATGCCTATTCTGTGTTGCTGTTCCGTGTTCTCGCCTCTTGCTGCTCTCACAATACATACAATCTACTCTTTAGGATCTTTGGGTCAGCAACGATTCAGCAGGGGGCTCAGCTCAACCATTTCTCCATATATAGTTAGCCTGGTCTAACCAGACCCTGAGAAAAGAGACAAAAGGTTTTAGGTCAAGAGCTTGTCTGACTCTTCCTCAATGTCAGTCTGTAGGGGGGTGGAAACAGACACTACGGAAAAAATTACCACAGCGCCCCCTGCCAGTAGGATGCTGACATTTCTCCACATTTCTCACGTCTACCATCCGAATAGCAGCCACATAAAACACAGGAACAAGAGGCTTTGAAGTAGGAGTTTTAAGTACATTGTTAAAAGTGTGTATTAGACAGTTAAGGGAATTACCAGAGAGTGAGAGAAACTGAGCTCGCCAAGCAAGGATTTCAGTGTAGAATTTGTCTTTATCAAATGAACCTAAAGGCAAGTTACAGTCCGGATGCCTTTTTCCACATCTGGTTGTGGCTGTTTACATTCCTTTGTTGAACCTACACCTTCATAAACTTTTTGGCAGGTATGTGTTGAACAGTTCTCTTTCCTGGTCAAGACAGAATGAAGAGGCCATGGCTACTGACAACTGATTTGTCTCTTCTGTCTATTTCCATGACTATTCTACTGCCTCATCTTCATTTATAAGCAAAACCTGGGACGCCTACAAAAATCAGTGTTTTGTGGCTTATCTAGGAATAATACAAAAACTATTGCTGTTATTTTTGGTGAAGAAAATCAATTTTGTACAGTTTATTTCAATCTAAATAAAATGTGAATTTCATTTTTTAAAAAGAGGCTTTGAAGAACAAACTAGCCATGCTTGTTGATATTGCTATTGTGCATGTATATGCGTGAGGTGTAAAGGTATGTATATATTTTTTTAATGTAAAGTGAATTTAAATATCATAGTCACAGCAAAATTGAGGCAAGCCACCACAAAGAACTGAAATTAGGAGAATTTGCAGTTTCCTTCTTGAGAGTTTTCTGGCTTGGATTAGGTTGTTTGTTTAAATTAGAAATCCATATCTGGGAAATAGCTAGAGAAAGAGGCCTGGATGCTTATGGATTTCAAGGACCCATAAATACATGTACAGTCTAAGGAGAGAAGAATTCATCACCACTACTGCTCCAACCCACCGATATACATCATGTGAATTGGAAGGTAATCAGGATTTTTTTCCCTTACCACTAATAGGATAAATGCCCGTGCCAAATTTCCAAGAAATGAAAGAATGCACAGCCTGAGAAATGTCAGAACACTTCTGCCCCAAATTCATGCTGTCCTGTATGTCCATCCACTCCTGAAATGAGACTGTCAAGACAAACAAGTCAATGTTTCCTGGAAGCTGCAGCAGCAGCCACTGGGACCATGAGTATCCAGTACTTTAGACTCGTCAACTTGACTGTGAAACATGACCTCTGGTACCTCTCTCAGATCCAGTTTCATCTCCATCTGCAGACACATTTCGCCCATCTGTTAATTCAGAAAACTCTCTTTCTCCTCTGCAAGAATGATATGATGATTATCTACTATCTGCCAAAGGATCATCAATTTGGAGAAAATCACCAAAATTGTTATGAATAGTAATATACAGAATTGTGCCCTCCTGCTGTCTTTTTCTTGGCCAATTGGAAGCTACTGAAAGATTAGAGGATTCAGGAAATGTTGCCCAAGAGCATCAAGCATTCCAAAGATGTGAGCTCATAACACAAAATGTTTTATTTGATCATTGTTATGATTACAAATTCTATCTTACTCTCTATCTTACCCTCCTAGAGAGACACTGTGCAGGGAGGATCCTCTAACTTTGGGAAAAGAACTTCAAGATCATGAGCAATAATTTAGGAAATATTTTTAGAATCAAAAATGGCCAGTTGTACCAGCAGCAGCAGCAGAGAAACCTGTTAACAAACTGAGGGTGTTTATTAAACCTCCCACCATCAATAAGCTTAGATTCCCATGGGAATTCAATGTATCAGGAAACTGGGTTGAGGGCAAAAGTATGCCACCATGACTACTGCGTGATTTTCCTATTTTACATTTCTAACACTCCACTCTACTAGCATGACACACAGTGTGGAAGGGTCCCACAGTTTACACAGAGGCTGTTCGAATACTCTTTACATGAGGCCAGGAAGCCAGAGACTCCATGAGACCTGCTGCCTCACTTATTCAATTTATGTCTAAATCTGGACCTCATTTCTTGTTTTATCCAGAGGAAAATCGCCTTGAGTCTCCAAATTTTTCCTGTTCATGCCCCATCATCCTCATAGGTTGCCTCCTATTAGAGCCAGGCTGGGACACCTCTGTGTCCTTCCTCACCTCTTCATCTCTGAGCAAGTGGTCAAAAATAATATCCAGAAATCTTCCAACATCTGTTTCATGTCAAGAGGCTATATCCCAAACATGGTCCAGTCAGTTGTATTTTATTGACAGTCGTTTTTCCTACACACAGGCCAAGCTTGAACATTAAGATTCACATCAGACCTTTGGCAATTTGCCTCTTGGGCTGCCAGGTTGTTCACAATTAGTAATTGGTTATCTTCCATCAAGCTCTGGGGTTTTCTCAGTTTGAGAAATACCTCTCTGTCATCAGCTAGACTGAAGGTAAGAAGGGTCTGAAGCAGGAGAGAATCTCTAGGACACTATTCAGTAACTCAAAGTTCCACATGTCCATGAATTCTTAATTGGAGAGGTAAATGGGTGAGGAGAGTCACTCTTCCCTGCCACTTGTAACACGCAGGCTTGGACATCCTCCTCCTTTGGAGATTAGACACACACACACATCTTCTGCACCCCAAGAGTCATTAACTGAGCCTCTCACTCACAAAAGGGAGAACAAACTGATAAACCATTGTCACTTAGACCCACTGAGGATGTTCATAAAGACACATCATTGCCAGAAAATGTACAAATATCAATTCCACAGTCTAAACAAATATAGGAGAAAAGCTGGGAACCTACTTAGTACTGAGATGCATAAATCATAATATTCATATCATAATTGGATTGCCCTTGTTTATCAACCTATGAAACAGGATATTACTGTGGAGATCAGAATTAGAAAATTTTAATTTCTTTGATAGACCTGGATTGTGAACATGTAAAGTACTATTGTATTTGATAAGAATACTGTTGAGAAGAACAATATTGTTGACATAAGTAAGTCCTGTGTTTAAACTGCACTTCTGAAATAGCTACAGAAGAGAAGGTTATAATGCATTCTATCAGCCAGGTAGGATCCTGACAATAAACATTTGGCACTAATTAGGTAGTCAGGAGAATTCAGTACAGACACCTTGGGCTAGAGTGAGGAGCCATTACCACACCCAGGCCAGAAAGGGAAAAAGGAAGGAGTGATTGTTGGAGTGGGTTGTGTGGAAGGGGCTGCTACACAGGAGTCCTTGACTTCCAGAGACAAATGCAGACAACCTGTGGCAATAGGACAAGGCAGGTGCAGGAAGAATAAATACCCAAACTCCCAGCCTCCAATTTCCTGCCTCTACCTCTCTTTGGTGGGACCAAAATATAAGCCAGACAGCAAGGGACCCGCCACAGAGATTAGCCAAATAGAGAGGTTAGCCAGAAGGGGTGATTGCTTCTTTACGTTTAAATCTATACAAGCTCTGTTTCAATTAGCATGATTAAAGTGCCTCTTTTTAATATTCAGCTGCTTAACTAACCGTTTTGTTTAATCACAGAGGAGAATAACCTTTAGCAGTAAAGCTTTTGATGACCACAAACTTTAGGAAACATTTGTTATAGGGAATTATAATTATTCACTTAAATTAAAAATGTTATCACATTTAAGCATAAATGTACACACCAATATCAACCTTATAATAAATGTTCTCACCAATATCAACCTTATAAATAATCCAGCCATCTGTAAATGAACTTATCATTCTCTTTGAAACAGAGGGCATTTTGACTGGCTTCCTGTCAAGCTATAGAAAACAATCTTACCTGTGACAAATTTATCTAAACATATCATAAAGTTAGTCTAATTTTTATATCAGTAATGATATACATTTCTTGAATCTTGAAATGTACAGAAAAAATCTGAATTACCAAGATTTTGTGTACTAAATTGTCTTTTATTTACAATCACCAAATAAAGGTGACTCCAGACCTTTGCGGAATACTCAAAACAATTACCTAGGATCTGGGTAATAACAAGAAAACCTTTATGCATGTGTCTGGCTCTTCAAAACTAACCTGCCCCAAAAGATATGTCAGTGTAAATGACAGAGTACAGATCCAAAGTGTTCTGGAAGTCCTGCTGCTCTTTTTATGTTTAACCACCATGGCCATACATCATTCCTTGTGAAATCAGGGTCTGGAAAATGAACTTAGTAACATTCCTTAATGTATATTCATCTAGACCATTCTGAAGGCTTCCTAGGCCACAATTGACAAGGCAAGCAAATTTTATTCAAATCAATCACACTTTTTTATGCTTTTATTTTTTTAAATTTTAACTCTCTGCCTCTCTGCAGTTTTCTTTGTACACACACACACACACACACACACACACACACAAATATAAAAGAATGCATTCTCCCCCTGAGTAGTCTGCCTGAGCAGTTAAGGGTCAGTCCTAGAACATTTTCTCTAGGACCCCAGGACTTGTTGATTCCATCATCTTCAAGGTCTCCCCTTTGATCCAGGGCCTTTACTGTTGTGTTCTCAGGAGAGATCTGTTTTTGGGGGTGGTGGTGGTGGTGTTTTTATCAGCAGGCTTGCTCAAGGTTTGGTGTTATTGACTCCTTCTTTGCTTTTTCCTCCAGCCTCGCCTTGACCTGATCCTCCATAACCTGCCCCGACCTATTCTAAGAAGCCAATATTAAACACTTGCCATGCCTCTTTTCTCAGCTTTCTCCATGTTCATAGAATTTTATGCAAGTGTGAAAACACACACACACACACACACACATCTAGGTTTGGGGGATTGTTCTTTTTGTTGTCTTACAAAAAGTGGTTTCCATAGTATATTCTCCACATCTTCCATTTCACACTTACATATGGAAATCTCACCAAGAAAAGTAATGTAGATCTGACTCACTCTATTGTTGCACATTTATATTTGAGGCTTTTATGTTCTCCCTCACCTAATAATATTGCCACTTTCTTGTTTTTGTCTGCCTTTACCTGATCTCCCTCGTCCATCCTTTTATTTCCAAACTTTCTTTATCACTATAAGTGTTTCATTAAACTTTTTTACCCTAATCTTTCAATTTCTATTTTTCAATAAAGAAATTCAGTGAAGTCATATTTAATATAATCATTGAAATATTTTATTTCTTACATCTTACTCCATGTGTACTCATTTGGTTTTTACTTTGTTGTTGTTTACTGTTATTCCTTTCCCTTGTTTTTGCTGCTTTGTTCTTTTCCCATGTTTAATTTGAAATTCTGTACTTTTCCATTCTGTAATTTCCAGTAATTACCTTCTCTTTTCCAACACTCGTAAACACTAAGTTTTCTCTTTTTATATGAAAAAATAACTATTTCCACCAACTTAGATGTGCTATTTCTCCACTGCATTTTCTTTCCTTTTCCCAAGAAAACCACTAAAACACTTTTATTTCTCTATCTTCCTTCTTGATGAGGAATGCTTTCCCTTTCTTTATTCCACCCAACTACACAAACACCAAAATTCTAAGTGTTGCTGGAAACATTTAGTAACTACAATTTTCCCTTACTCTATGTCTCTCTGTTTCAACAATTTGTATTTAGTACTTAAAATTATGCATTCCTTGTTACACTATTACTATCCATGTATATGAGTTTTATATCCATTTATATACATTTTGTCCTCTTTTAGATACATTTTAAATTGTGTTGCTTGTCATTATTTCTTTTTTTAAAAAACAATTTATTGAGGTATATCATTCACACATGAATATACATAAACAATAAGTGTTCAATAAACATTGTGAATTTGCAAAACAAACATGCATAACATCATGCAGGGCTCCCACACATCACCCCACCACAAATACTTTGCATGTTGTAAAACATTTGTTAACAAATCATGAAAGAGCATCATCAAAGTATTACTACTAACTATAGTCTATTATCTTACTCCCCTATACCTTTTTTTAAGGATTTATTTATTTATTCATTTACTTTTATCCATTTTTACCCTCCCCCATTTTTGCTGTTTTTGTGTCCATTCACTGGGCAACTCTCTGTCCATTTCCTGCCCTTTCTTCTCATCCTTCTCTTCCTGTCTTCACTGGGATTCGATTCTCAGAACCTCTGATGGGGGAGAGAGGTGTCCTACCACCTGCATCACCTTAGTTCCTGTTTTTTCAGTGCGTCTCGCCTTGGCTCTCCCTTGTGTCACTCTCCTGTTACATCATCATCTTGACACATTAGCCTAAGCATCACAGCCCGCCCCTTGTCAACTTGGCAACTATACATATCACCTTAAACCATACTTAGTCTCTAAAAACAATAACAGATATGCATATATATATATATATATATATTTCTGCCTAACAATATTTAACTGCCCTGCATACAACCAGAAACGCACAAATTCCCTGCAGAAGAGAATGCAAGTCCTTGGGTAATATTCACTCTTAAACTTGACATCCTTAAATATTATGACAGGAAATTAATACAACTTATGTCATATGATAAGGGGAATAGGGAAGAAAACAAAGATATTCATTTTATGTACATGAACAATCACACTCATAACAAAACAAGGAAGAAATATTCATAACCATTACAGTCCTCGTTTCTGTAACTGGTTATGTGGTCAAAGTTCATATTTATCACTTTCTTCTTCCACTTCCCAGTCCATGTTCCTGTTACCCTCAGCAAGCATGTCATCTGGCCATGGTTCTCTGCCTGGTGGGTTGACCCAAACTTTAGTTCCTGAAGACTCTGGGCCATTATTAGGAACTTGGCTTGGGTTGTTGCGATTTTCCATTGACCTTAATCACAGGGCGTGGCAGTACTAAAAGACGTCCTAGAGGATCTCCTATATTCCAGGCAAATTCTTCTATACCCCCTTTATGTAGATGTAGTCCTATTTCCCCCTGATAGTCAGGAATAGTCACCCCAGCCAGTACAGTAATTCCCTTCTTTGCCTCTTGATTCAGAATCACGAGGAGCCCAAAGTGGCCAGGTGGCAGTCATAACTTCCAGTTCAATGGAATCATTTTTGTGTTCCCTGGTAAAAAGCACTCCTCCTTTTGGAACCAAGGCCTGTATACCATCAAAACCTAAGGTTGCAGGGACAGGAAGCAAAATTTTTCCTACTGGATCACTAAGGGTAATAGTGAGCAGTGTCACTCACATTTCCATCCCTTGATTCCTGAACCCATGAATCCTGGCTATGGGAGAAACAGCACCAAAGAGTGGACACTGATTTAGAGCATGCATAGCCTCCTGGAGAACATTGCCTCAGCTCTGAAAGGTATTGCTACCTAGTTGGCATTATATATTTAGTCTTCAAAAGGCCATTCCACTGTTCTATCAATACAGCTGCTTCAAGATGATGGGGAACATGGTAAGACCAGTGAATTTCACGGGCATGTGCCCATTCCCGCACATCATTTGCTGTAAAATGGGTTCCTTGATCAGAAGCAATGCTGTGTGGAATGCTAGGGTGGTGGATAAGACATTCAGCAGTCCACGGATGGTAGTTTTGGAAGAGGCACTGCATGCAGGGAACACAAACCCATATCCAAGGTATATGTCTATTCCAGTTAAAACAAATCACTGCCCCTTCCATGATGGAAGTGGTCCAACGTAATCAACCTGCCACCAGGTAGCAGGCTGATCACCTCAGGGATTGGTGCCCAATCAGGGGCTGAGTGTGGGTCTCTGCTACTGGCAGATTGGGAACTCAGCAGTGGCTGTAGCCATGCCATGTCACCCTTGGTGAGGGGAAGTCCATGTTGCTGAGCCCATGCATAACTTCCAACCCTACCTCCATGGCCACTTTGTTCATGAGCCCATTGGGCAATGACAGGAGTGGCTAGGGAAAGAGGCTGAGCATTAGCCACAGATCAAGTCATCTTATTCACTTGATTATTAAAATCTTCCTCTGCTAAGGTCACCCTCTGGTGAGCATTCACGTGGGATACAAATATTTTCATGTTTTTGCCCACTCAGAAAGGTCTATCCACATACCTCTTCCCAAGACCTCTTTGTCACCAATTTTCCAATCATGTTCCTTCCAAGTCCCTGACCATCCAGCCAAGCCATTGGCAATAGCCCATGAATAAGTCTACAGATGCACCTCTGGCCATTTCTTCTTCCAAGCACAATGAACAACCAGGTGCACTGCTCAAAGTTCTACCCAGTGGAAGGATTTGCTCTAACCACTGTCCTTCAGGGACTTCCCAGAAAGGGGCTACAGTACTGCAGCTGTCCACTTTCATGTGGTACCTGCATATCATGCAGAACCATCTATAAACCAGGCCCGAGTTTTCTCTTGCTCAGTCAACTGATTGTTAGGGATTCCCCAAGAGGCCAAAGCTGTGGGCTGGGAAAGAGAAGGTAACATGGCAGGGGTGGTGATCATGGGCATTTGGGCTACTTCCTCATGTAACTTACTTGTGCCTTCAGGACCCAATTGAGCCCTATCTCATATATACCACTTCCACTTTATTATGGAGTGCTGTTGGGCAACTTTAGGGTTTGGTGGGTCAGACAGCACCTTGCTCATGAGAGGCAACTCAGGTCTCACAGTAACATGGTGGCCCATGGTTAAGTGTTCAGTCTCTACTAAGGCCCAGTAGCAGACCGAAAGCTGTTTCTCAAAAGGAGAATAGTTATCTGCAGAGGATGGCAGGGCTTTGCTCCCTGGTGACAATATTATGACATAGGGCTGGAGAGTTGATATACCCCTGAGGCAGGACAGTGAAGGTATACTGCTGGCCTTGTCAGCAGAAAGCAAACTGTTTCTGGTGGTCCTTACTAACAGCAATTGAGAAAAAAGCATTTGCCTGATCAACAGCTGCATACCAGGTACCAGAGGATGTGTGGATTTGCTCAAGCAATGATATCACATCTGGGACAGCAGCTGTGATTGGAGTCACCACCTGGTTAAGTTTATGATAATCTACTGTCATCCTCCAAGATCCATCTGTTTTCTCCAATGGCCAAATAGGAGAGTTGAGTGGGGATGTGGTGGGAATAACCACCCCTGCAGCCTTCAAATCCTTGATGGTGACACTAATCTCTGCAAACCCTCCAGAAATTTGGTATTGCTTTTGATTTACTATTTTGCTAGGTAGGGGCAGTTCTAGAGGCTTCCACTTGGCGTTTCCTACCATGATAGCACTCGCTCCACAAGTCAGGGATCCAATGTAGGGATTCTGCCAGTTACTGAGTATGTCTATTCCAATTATGCATTCTGGGACTGGGAAAATAACCACAGAATGGGTCTGGGGACCCACTGGACCCACTGTGAGAAGGACTTGAGCTAAAACTCCATCAATCACCTGACCTCCATAACCTCTTACTCTGACTTGCGGACCACAGTGACGTTTTGGGTCTCCTGGAATTAATGTCACTTCTGAGCCAGTGTCTAATAATCCCGAAATGTCTGATCATTTCCTTTTCCCCAATGTATAGTTATTCTGGTAAAAGACTGTAGGTCTCCTTAGGGAAAGCTGGGAGGAAGATTAACAGTATAAATTTTTGGCAGTGTAACAGGATCCTTCCCCAAGGGGACCTGTCTTTCTCATTCAAGGGCCTCTGAATCTATAAATTGTCTCAGGTCTGGGAATTGATTAAGGGGCCGTGATTCTCCATGTCTGTAATTCAAGTTAGGATTTTGTTCACTCAACCTAGAACTCTTCTCCTTATACAGATCAAGTAGGAATTTAGTAGACTGCTCATCTATTTCACTTCTAGGTACCCCATGATTTATTAGCCAACACCATAACTCTATGCAACTCAGACTCTTTTAATTGCTGGTTTGAGTCTGCTTTCCAATGTGGTAGCCACGCCTACTTTGTCTTTGGTGATTAACTGCTGATGCTTGACTTTTACCTGTCTGAGATCTGATCATTGCCATAATGTTTAAGGTTTCTAGTTCCATTACAGCAGTTCCTATGGTAATATCTGGTTTACAGAGAAGAGCGGCCACAGAGCTCTTCAGGGAAGATGGAGTTAGTCTTACAAATTTATTCCTCACAGTCCTGGTTAGAGGTGTGTCCTCTAGACATTCCTGGGGTGGGTGGGCAGGTCTTAAATGATAAATCCATTCTAGCATTCCAATCTCTCTAAGCCTTTGAATTCCCTCTTCTACTGCATACCAGGGCAAATCGGGCATTTCAACCTCAGACATGCTAGGCCATCTTTTGGTCCATCCTTCAGTCAGCCACCTGAACAAACTGTTAGAGCCCTTTCTAACCCCTCCAGCTACAGTGCTGAATCCAGAATTTCTGTTTAGTGGGCCCATATCAATAAATTCAGCCTGATTCAACTTCATATTCCTTCCACCATATCCTATATCCTTAGTATCTATTCCCACACATATTCCCCTGATTTCTGTCTATATAAGTTGGAAAACTCATGCAGGTCTTTCAGAGTACAGCATATTTCCTCATGGGTCACACTTTGTACTTCATCTTTGGGCACGTGCGATTTTAGTCTAGTAACAGGACTCAAAGAGAAGATAGGTGGTGGGGATGGATAAGGAGGATTAGAAATGCTTTGTAAGCTACTGACCTCAGGTCATTCCTTGCATTTTCATCTGGTGAGACAGGATTAATCTCTTCAGGCAGGGATTGGAAGGCAGGGTGGAGGAAGAGTTTGGCTGGTACCCACCTCAGGGCTGGAAGGAGTTCTAGACTCCCTAAGGCAGGCTGGAGGCTGGTTGATACAAGGCTGACATTTTGTGGTCTCTACAGAGTGGGCCATGACAGGTTTATCTGGCAAAGTTTCAGCAGAATTTAGGGTTCCAATGTCCTCATCGATATCATCATCATCCCATATGTCCCCATCCCAATCCTCAGTGTTCCACTCCTTTCCAATCAATGCCTTCATTTTAATAGCAGACACACTGCGAGGTTGAGATTTTAGTTTCCTTTGTAACTCTGCTACACATACAATGATACTCTGAGTCTGGTTTTCAGAGATCTCAAATATGTGGCTGCATGAAACAAGATTTTCTTTCAGAGCACACATAGAAACTTTCACATCATTCATGCAGCACTTGTTGCAAATTGGAAGTCTTTAGTTCATCCTTTTCTTTTGTAATTGTATCCAGAGTATGTAGGAGCAGCCAGTCAACATCACTGTACCTTTTGATTTCATAAAATTCTGTTAAGGTATTGAAAACTCTCTCACCCAGATCTTTGCCTCTTAAAGCATGGAAGTAGGGAAGTCCAGTAATGATATTTTGCATATCTCCATTGCCAACTCATGCCATAGACTGTCAGTGGCCACTTGAAAGGGAGTCATTAGTAACCTTGAGTCCAATTAAAGTAGAGAGCCAATGGCAAAACTCCCAGAACCACTTCAGAAATCCCATGTTTAAGATTCTTTTTCTCAAGAACCAGTCCTGGTACCAAGCTGTATTAGTCAGGGTTCTCTAGGGAAACAGAATCAACAGGAGATATCTGTAAATAGTATGAGAGTTTATAAAATTCTCTCACATTTCTGTAGGGATGCACAAGTCCAAATTCTGGAAACCAGGGGCTCTGATGAAGATCGCTGATGAGTTCCCAGGAGACATTGGCTGTCCGAAGTCAAGCTGGAAAATTCTCTCTGAATGCTGAAGTCACTTCCCCTTTTAAGGCATTCAACTGATTGGATAAAGCATCACTCATTGCTGATGGCAATCTCCTTGGTTGATTGTAGATATAATCAGCCATCTATGCAGTAAACTCACTGATGATGAAAGTCCATAAATGCCCTTGTGTTACAATTAGTCCAGTGCTTGCTTGACCAAACAACTGTGCACAATTGCCTGACCAAGTTGACACATTAGCCTAATCATCACAATTCATTCTTCAATCCACTGACATCTGTTTTCACCTCTCCACTCACCCACAGCTCTAGCAGCAATGACCTCTAGTTGCCAACTTTGTGTCTACTTGACTTCTTTGTGGCATTTGACAATTTACACAACATCTTCTTGATTGTGATGGTGCATCTGTTCAGGTGGGATGCAAAAAAAAAAAAAAAAATTCAACTAAAATAGACCTAAACAATAATGACAATTTATAAGTTAAGGTGTGGCAGTTTGAAGTTATTTTATGAATCCCAAAAAGGAAAAGATTATGTTCTTGAACCAATCCATTCCTGAGGGTGTGGGGCTCTTTTAAATGGATGACATCAGTGAGGTGTGACTCAGGTTAGGTCTCCACCCTCTTACTGGAGTTTTCTATAAACAGAGACACAGAGAGAGAAAAACAGTAAAAGGAAGCTGCCATTTTGATCCTGCCAAGTGAGAGAGGGGCTGCAGGAAGAAAGCAAAGTCCTGATAGGCTGAGTGAAGTCCCAGAGCCTGGAATTAGCAGAGCACAGAGACATGGACAGAGGCCCCCAGGGAGGCTGAACCCAAGAAACAGCTCAAAGCTGAAGAGACTAGGCATATGCCTGATCACCTATAGCTGGGCTCTGGGAGATGGTGAGCCTGGAGGGGAAGGCAGGGACCTAAGCAGAGGTTGGCCGCCATCTTGCTTTGCGAAATTGCAGGACACCAGGATCACCAGAAGCTGTCTTTGAAGAGAAAGTATCTGATGATGCCTTGATTTGGACATTTCACAACCTTGGAACTTCAAGCTTTTACCCTAAATAAAATTCCCATTATAAAAGCCAGCCCATTTCAGGTACTTTGCATTGGCAGTCCTGTGGCAAATTAAGACATAAGGTAACTGAAATTTTCAACTAAGGCAGATTTCAGAGCTGCCTTGATTAGCTGAGCCCATCAAAGACTTGATTTCTTTCCTTCTATTTTGCTTCTCTGGTATCGGTCTCATCCTAAACAGGAACAATTCCAAGCGTCACATTAACTTGCCCTTTCAAAATGAGAAGATGGACTTTCGGAAGCTCCTTTCCCAGAAACCTCCAGAAAACGTAAACAGCCATGTCTACTTAAGTTTATTTAGGTAATTGCCCTTCTTAAACCAGTTCCTCTCACCCAGAAATGCCAAGTTCTGACTACCTTAGGGTTATGTTATTTGAACAATTACTCTGAATGGCTCATGCTTAGAACTGGGTAGGAATCAGCTTCTTAGGAAACACATCAGCAGGATAGTGGAAGGGTTTATGGATATCTAAACAAAAATTGGGTACTGTTTACAAGGGGGAAGCAAGGAATCATTGCTGGGTTGACCATAGACAAATGCCAGTCATAGTTATTATCTCTCAACTCCCTCCTAGAGCATGAATTAAATTTTGTGGCTTTCTAGAGTTTCATGTACAGCAATTTGGGGCATTCTAATCTACTACCCCATGACTTTAACTACCAGCTATATAATGGGCACTTTCAAATCTATCTCTGCAATCCCAGCTTCTTTTTGGGGATCTAAATTTGTACATCTAGTTACAAGATAAATAACATGGTCCGACAGTACTTCAAACTTACCTAATGCCTGTGTAAACAGCACCAATAGTCCAAGATAGAAACCTCACAATCACCTTTGGCTATTAATAATTCCTTTTGTTTGTTCATAATTTCTACAAAATTGGGGAGGGTCATACTATCTGCACCAAATATTTGGATCTTCTTTATTAATGCGTACCCTGCCTAACCTCATATTCTATCACTTGGGTGCTAAGAGTTAACAAAAGGAAATCTAATGTTTAGACTTCGTTCCTGACTATATCTTTTGTCCTAAAGCCCAGTCCACTTTCCTAACACCAAGCTAACATGGTAAACCAGCTCAGTAATTGGAAAGGTTAATGTCATTAACTCTTCATCCTTAGGCCTTCCTTAAAGCCTTGCCTAGAGATAAGCAACTGAAAATAACTTACTCTTTCATGTCTTTGAATCACTGTCTTTTTTCCCTGTCTGGAATTTTCTTTTCTTCTTGAACTCTGTAGTGAAGTCTTCTCTGACTCATCCCCAACTTCCTAAAAGAGTTGCTGAATCTATCTTTCCAAACATCAGACACAGGCTTAATCGTCTATTATAAAAATGATCTACTGTTGTCCAGGCACAGTGCATCATAATTATTTGGTTTTATGTCTGTCTCCACAGTGTATAGCAATGCCCTTGTTAGGTATGTAAAGATACAATAAATGTTTGTAAGAATCAAAAGAGGAATGTGCTGTAATAATAAACAGCAATCTATATTGTGACCATATAGCATTTGCCTTCAATTTTCAGTGTATAAATTTTATATGAAAAAAGGAATAGTTTGAGCATGAAAACAAGGATCTGAATCTAAAATCCGCTACTAATCACAATGTGTACTAGAGCCCTCAGCCCAGTAACTCTCTTTTCTCCCCAGGACCAACCTCAGCGGTTTACAAATGCAGATAATTCTAATCAGCCAAGATTTTTAGGTTGGCTGTGGAGCATTATGGGATATGCAGTTCAGTGAAAATGTTAGGACTCAAATGAAGCATGTTACACTGGCAATGTGTATCTGTTTCATATGCCACAGTACAGATCTGCATAGGCAGTAAATTAGACTCAAAAATCACAAGAGGATAGCAGATATCTTTCTGCCCCATTTAACAAACACAACTTTTTCTCATTTCTTGGAGCTTGAGCTCTTGTTTCACTTGCTTATTGCCTATCAATCAGCTTGAGGAGACATCTGCAATTCTATTTCCTTCATAAAGATGTAAATCCTGGAGGCAGCGACCGACTTGCATCTTAAAGCTCTATCCTAAATTACCTTTGTCAGACTGTATAGAAAGTAAAAGGCACACTTCAGTCTTATTTGATTAAATCAGGGAATGTATCAGCTAGCCAAAGGACAAAAAAACCCTTTCCATTTGCATGCTCCATTAACTGCACTTCACTGAAAAAATAAATCTCAGTGCAATTCTTTACCTCTGGTCCCCTAATTGCTACTTACAAATAATTCTTTTCTCTCAATCATGCTATCTCTCATATGTCAGGAAGCAAAAGCAGTCATGACTGAGTCCTTGGCTCTAATTTAACATGATATGCCACTATGCCACTATTAATGCCAAAGGCAAATGACATGTGAAGTAACCATGGGAACCAGGGCATGAAGAGGTGAATGCCCTCCCTTACACAGATGGGTGAGACTTTGGTGGAGTCTCATGCTCCTCCAACCTAAGAGGACATGTCATTTTGGCAAAATCCCTCAGGACCAACCCATTCCCAACCCCAAAGAAGTACTTATCCACCCTGCATTCCCTGAAACTTGTAACTGGTCCATATCTTCAAAAAAATAAAAATTACATGGTGGATATTCACATTAAAAATGGATTCTTCATTATAAATTCACTTTCAAGAAATATTGCATATGCCAAAATATTAAAAGACCAAGTTTACAAGAGATCAACTGAGGGTGATCTTTAACAATAGAAAAGTATATTTCACTTTACAAAAGCACTCACTCATCCCAAGGTTCTTTAAAGTGTATAAGAGCCTCCAGTCTTCCAATTATTATGCACACAGAAGAGAGTTCATTTCAAAGTTGAACAATGGCTCACATTGTTAAAAATCTATCAGAAATTAAAAAACAAATATCGGTATAGTTATAAGGCATTGGGAAGAAACCATCCCATTTTCCAAAACATTAATTCATACAATGCTTCAGTGATGACGTTTTGAGCCATGTAAGTCTATTTCAGCACATGATCAATGCCTGTGCCCCCATCATACACAAGGAATGAACTCCCATACAGCGTTCTTTCCCCCAAATATTTCTTTCCTGCCCCCCTCCACTTATATACATTTATTTGCTCTGTTTTTTTCTCCTGCAGACAGAAAACGTCTATTATAAGGAGATTCATCACTACATTTCCACCATGAGGAAAATATTTCTTTAGAGAAGACAAGGAAAATGTAAGGGGCAGTGCACTGAAATGTATATATAGCATTGCATGCTATCACTCACTAATTTTCCTTGAAAATTTCTCTACTCTTTTCAGAAAACGATTCCAAGAACGGAGCTGACGTAAGCAAACAAATACTCCCTTGTTATATTACTAGTTCTATAAAATATGAAGTCAAAACTGGTACAAAATGCATTGCTGGTTACCAAAGTAGTCAAGTCTTTGCCACACATGTTGGTGTCCTTGTGACTCAAATTATTAAGGGTTGTCAGTTCATTAAACTCAAAACATATTTTATGGAATATTTTGACCCTTCGATTTAAAAACCATGTGTGCTTAAAGAGAAATGTGATTCAGGAGAGTTTGATTCATTTTGAAATTATTAACATTTAAGTGGCCTTCTTGATGTTGACCAATAAGGTTAGCTAAACCTACAGAATAATGTTGAGTGAGGTGATTGGCAGTTAGTGAGAGACCAAAGTTAGAATTAGTGTTCTACTGAAGGAGTGAAAGCAGTTGTCCGTATACACAGGAAGTTAGCTACGAAGCTTTGCAGGGTCAGAACAAATTAGAAGAAACAGATTTGTTGCAAAAGGTTTTCAAATAATTTGGCACACGTTCCTTACCTTTTCAATAGACTAAATTCATACTGTCTCTCACATATATCTTTTCTAGTTATGTTTGTGTGTTTGCATAGGTGTGTGGACTACACTATTATATTAATAAAATACAAATTCATGTAATGGTATGGTATTTATTTAATGGCATCATTTTGCCATTTTTGTTTTTAATAAATCATTTCTTTACATGATTATTCAAGTATTGACTTGTAAAGATAACAAAAGACAGTATTCTAGAAATACTACTACTAATAGATAATCTTCACTGAGCACTCACCATGTGCCAAACACCCTACTAAAGACCATCCACACATCATCTCATTCAATCTTCAAAACAACCC
Source organism: Chaetophractus vellerosus (assembly GCA_004027955.1). Taxonomy (NCBI): domain Eukaryota; kingdom Metazoa; phylum Chordata; class Mammalia; order Cingulata; family Chlamyphoridae; genus Chaetophractus; species Chaetophractus vellerosus. The sequence continues at coordinate 17,690 of PVKH010002765.1, forward strand.
TAGGAAGTATATATTTACACCTATAAAGGTTGCTTTGTGGATTAAATGTATTTTTTCTAAGGCCACATATATACTTTCTATTTATCCTTCATAAAGCAGTTTAGAAAAGAATGTAAGAAAATTGGCTTTTGTATCAGCTATCATCAACACAAAGAATAGGCATTCTAGGAGATGCAGGAAGAGGAAAATGCCATCTATTTATGCCAGTATCAAGACCAGACAGTCAGGTATTCTGTGTACTAAACAGACAGGTAGTGCATATATTAAACACGGACAGTGTACCAAGCTCAATTAAGCAAAACAAAAAAAAAACAAGAGGTAAGACCTTTTGCTTGTAGCAGTGTGATATATTGCATTATTATTCAAAATATCTATTGCACCTCTGTGGAAGGGTTATACATCCCTGTTCTGTTGACATGAAGTTTAGCCTCATGACCTGCTTTGTACAAAGAAATGTGAACTGAAAATAACATGTGTCACTTCTCAGCCTAAGCCTTCAGATCCAGTACATAGACCACCATGTTTCTATCTTCCCTCAACTATAAAACTAGAAATGTCCCCAACAGGAGTTTCTCCATCAGCATAGGGCCAAGACTGAAAACACCAGATAGCAAAGCCCCAGTCAGCTCATGGTGGACCTGTAAATGTGAATGAGAAATAAACTTTATTGTTTAAAACCCCTAGGCTTGGGGGGATCATTTGTTACTGCACATTAACTTTGCTTACCCTAACAGATACAAGCAACATAACATAGTGAATACAGTGATTAAGAGATGAAATCAGATATATTCAATTGAAAAGTTATGACCCTTGAATAAGACAAAGTGAATTTAAAACAAATTAGATTTTGTTCCTTGAATATTCTCTTTGGCAATGTGAAAAACCAAGAAGGGTATTTAGAATTGGTTTATGTTAGGGAGAATAGATAACAAAGCTCATACAGCTTTGCCAATATATAAACTTTCTTTTCAGATTTCAAACTATAATTGACTTTGGAGCCCTAATTCCTTCCAATAACATTTATATATTATCTGTTAAATATGTGAATTATGTGTCAGCTTCTGCCTATCCTTTCCATTACTGTAATTTTAAGATCCTTCTACTTCTGATCTTCTTCATACTTGGGAATCTCATACTCAGAAGATAATGGTATGGATTTAGTTGCTATGTCAAGTTGACATAGTTGGTAATTCATTCCTTATCACTGTGCATTGTACTTATAGGTTTTGATAAGAAAGAACAGAGCATTTTTTCAGGTAATTATACCCTACATGCTTTCAAAATGATTTGGAGTTGTTTACACAAATATAGATAACACCCAGAGCCATAAAGGGATTAGGAAATGAGTGCAAAGGAGAATAAAGGCAGGACCCTTGGATGAATTCAAGGTTGAAAGAAGTACATAAATTGAATCAAAAGGTTTACATGACTACTAAAAATTCTTTACAAATTCAGCTTTGAGATTCTTAGTGTACAAAGCAAAGAGAGAAACATAATTATTTACCAGAGACATAATATCCAAAGATTTTTTTAAAAAATCAATCACTCAAGAGAAGCACAGGGGCCGGCTCGATAGCCCAGTGGATAGGGCGCCGGCATACCACATGGGAGGCCCCGGGTTCGATTCCCGGGGATCTCTCCTAGCGGGCAGACCGCCTTGACAATGGCAAGCCGCCATGGGCGGGCCAGAGCCGCCATGGGCAGGGCAAGAAGCTGCCATGGACATGGCAAGAGCCGTCACGGGCAGGGCAGGTTGCCCGCGGATGGAGCGCAGCCAGCCACCCGCGAACTGAAAAGCCGGCCGTGAACGGACGCAGAGACCGCCCACAAGCGGGGAAAGCCGCACCTGCGCAGTGACCACTCTCGGCGCGTCGCCGCAGCGGGGGGAAGGGGAGATATGTAACAAAATAAATAAATCTTTAAAAAAAAAAAAAAAAAAAAAGAGAAGCACAACTTTTCATGTGATGGAAATCTGTCAGAAATTTTCGCTGTGGACCAATATAAAATGGAAAATGTGAAATATCATCCTTAGCAATGTCATTTTCAATATCCCTACAAACACAACAGCAAAAACACAGCAGATTTTCCACTCCACATTCTGCTCAGTTGTATTTCATCCTTATGACTTGTGGAAACATCCAGTCCAAGATAATGAATTCTTCCAACTTAAGTTACTTCTTTACAGTAAGCGCATGCAGATGTTTAGGCAATGTCAGGTTCTTTATGTGTAATATTCTTCAGGGCATTTCTGAATCCAATCCAAAAATACAGATTTAACGCAGTACATTGATGATTGTTAGAGATACCCTGTGGTCTGTGCATTGAAATTTACTTAGGCCTAGACATTTAAAACACTTCTGTGTTTCTGCACATTAATTTTTAAATCAGCAAGATCATATACTTTTATTTAATCCAATTATCTCTTGGTCTCTTACCATTAACACTTTTCCTGTTATCATCTCCAATTCTATATTTATTCTTTGATTTGTATTTTCTTAAGCCATTCTTCTTCACACCATAATTTCTATCACTGGCTGGGTAACTCACTTAATGTGACAGTCACGTGGTACTGTCATAGGGTGTTTTGTTCATGAAGAGTAATATTATTCATTCCAGACACCCTCTATTTGCTTCTTACAGAGACTGTGCAATGATGTTGACATTGGAACTTATCTATTTTCTGGCCTTGCTTGTTAAGGTTATTTTTAATAGTAAAGGTGTGCCTTTTTGAAGAGTATCAACAATTCAGTATTAAAAAAGAAAAAAAATAGCAAAAGTCATGAATGGATTTGAGTACCACTTTGAGATCTCAGACTCTCACTTGGGAAGGTAGGCTTCAGGAGCCAGATAAAGAATTCATATGAATAATCTTCATTTAGATTTGTAAGGTTATCTTGGTTCTGCTAGTCATTTCCAAAAATATAAGGATTTGCAAAATACTTCATTTTAGAAATTCAATATTGGAACATTTTGTTTGACCGCCCTATGCTTCTATTTCCTCATCTTTGAAATGGGGATTATATCTGTAACAAATGTTTTACAACAATGCAAGGTGTTGGTGGAGGGGTGATGTATGAGAATTCTGTACACGATACATGATTGTTTTGTAAGCTCACAACTTCTCTATAAAAATATAAAGTATATTAGTAATTTCAAAAAAAGACATTAATAATAAAATATGGGGATTATAATAGCACCTGCCTCATTAGAATTACATGGGTTAATATCCACAAAATACTTAGAGCCCTACTGAACCCAGTGTAAAGTCCTTGCAGTTATCATTATTATTGAAAAAGCACTTACTATTTCCTAATTTTTTTCTTAATCAACTGTTCAATAGCATAAAATGACAGAAATGAGCACCGTAAAAATTAAACTCGCTTTTAATTTTTACATAAATGCTAAGTTCTACCTCATTAGAAAGAAATAAAGCTACAAGTATTCCTTTCCTCTAGCAAACACTGTTTTAATCAACACTCACCATGACATTTCAATCATAATAATTCAAGAAAGATTTATTTATTGCAACATCTCTTCATAAATTAGTGCTTTATAGTAAAGGTCTAAATAAGGCCAACCATGGTTTTAGACTTTTTAAAAATTCACAGACCCTTGCCTTCCACCCAGATTGTCTCTAATAGCCACGATCACCTATCTTTGGATTAGCAGCAAGTTACAATGCAAAGAACACCAAACTGAAATCAAAAGCGTGTCATGAACTAGCTGTGTTACTCACTAGTTCAGATTTAAACAATGCATTTTCCCTCATTAGGCTGAACTGGATGATTTGTTTATAATTTTAAAATTCTATAATTCTCAGAAGCTTTTCAATCATTTTATATATATTGGATAATTTGATTTTAACTCCTCTAAAGTTATACCCCTAAATACAGGTATATACAGAAGATGAATGCTCCTCTTTTAAATCACTTATTAGTCAGTTTTTTATACTTCCCAGGGGGGGAAAAAAACAGAAAATGGTCCACTCTTAGAGTTAATTCAGGCTTTAATAATTAGAATATCCTTTATAGCATGGTAACTGTCCACCCTTTCTTTCCACCCAGCACTTACACTAATGCGTCTGCACATTTTACCTTCGCAATGGTGTCAAATTTGTAACTTCTTCTTTTCACATATGCAAGTGAGATAGTCATTGGCAACATTTTCTTCCCAAAATATAAGTTGCTAAATACAGTTCCCTTACTCCCTTGTATACAAACATACAGCTACATTCTGGGATTCCCACTTGGGCATCCCATTGCCAAGAAGCTATTGGCTTGTTTCACTTACAGAATCACTAGTATCTAAGAGATATGAGCAACCATTTTATTCACAATTAGAACCACAAACTGCACATTCCTGGAGGACCACTAGTGACATTCCCCAAGGTCACATGTCCCCTCCCCCCAAAATAAAACAAACTTTCAGTGACTCCAGGGCTTCTAGGGAATGGGATCTTGGCTAATCATCAATCAAAGTAGGAGCACCCAGAGGGTTAGACTGGAATTTCCAGGAGCCAGGACCACAGACGAGGAGATCCTGGGTTAAGGAAATAGAGAGTTAGAGTAATAGGCAGGCAGAGGATCAGGGAGCTGAGCTAAATCAACAGGCACTACAGAGAGGCAGAGTCCCATTGCAACAATGTTGAAGGTCTCACTATGTTATACAGTCCCATGTTACATTTTTTTCAGTTTTCCTTCTAGTAATATACATGTCCTTAGACTTTCCCTTTCAGCACTGTCATTAATTTTTACATTCTTTACTATTTTACTGAATATCAAGTGTTCTTTGACAATTTTGGTGCTCACATGCTTCACGTATTTGGGGAAACAAAAGTAAAATGAATCTGTCATTACATCAGAAAATTTGCTTAAAGCTCACAGATCAAATGTGCCTTCATGAATTTTATTTCCTTTAGATTTCAAACAACGATAGGATTGCCATTTTAATATATATCATTGGAGATCTTATTTGTAAATAGCCTATTGCTCTTTTGGAAAAATAAACCAATGAACAACGTTTTTCTATTGTTAAAAAAAATAATAAAAACTCAATCAAAAGGAAAGGAGAGAAAAAGTAGGAAAAAGGAAAAAGAAAAATTTTAAATAGTAGAAATAACTTCAAATAGATGAATAATCACAATAAACATAAATGGACTAAAGCCACTAATTAAGATATTAAATTGAAAGAAAAAAACAGTTTTATTGTTGTGCTTGAGGGTTTTCTCTCAGGTCCCATGCAGGGCAAATTGAAAATGCCAGCCAGTTAATGCCCTTGGAAGTAGTCTACAGTCAATGAAATTTGTAAGTGAGAGGCTAAATTCCACAATTCTGCCCTCATCAGATAAGCTAATTCTGTCTCTCAAAGTTCCCCAAGCAGAATTGAGTCCCACTTGTCCACAGTAATAATCTACTTAATAATATGCCCTATATTGATTTACCTTCCCTTCTCTGTCTCACATCTCCATTTCTCTACAGATCTTCTCTGAGATCACCTGCCAAACAAATTATTTGCCCACAAATCCTTGTTTCAGGGTGTGCTTCTAGGGGAATCCAACCTATGACACTGAAAGAAGTGATCCTAGGAAGAAGACCCCCAGGGTGGAATTCTCTAACAGGATCATCCATTGGCAAGATGGTCAGAAAAAGATGCCATTGTTGATGTGAAATAGGCTTGTGATAATCCATAGACTGCTGAAGCACCACAATTACCAAGACACTCACCTGTGGGGAATCAGATTGAGACTGAAATAGAATCAAAAGGTACTAGTCTATGCAATAGCTGTAGCACTTGAGTGATATGGATTTTAGAGATTATTCAGTTACTACAGAAACCCAGGCTCATATCAGCCAACTATCAACTCAGGGCACACTGAAAACCAACAAGACCTTCTTGCAATTAAGGGAAATTCATACCCTGCTGGGAAGTCAGGGGCACCCCTAGCAGCTATCTCCCAGCCCTCAAGGACCCCAGCCTCCTTTTTTATTGTGTCTAGATGTTTCAGTATGTTTCCATTACATAGCCCTGGGGAGATGTTAGGTCCAATGGAAAGGTCTGACCATACCTTAAAGCAGTCCCAGATACTTATCAGGGCAGGAACACTCAGTGGCAGGACCCCTCCTCCTGGAGTCATATAAATACTCAATACTCAAACAGCACAGATTAGTCTCTCCTCTCCAATATGAAATGAGGCATGCAGAGCTGCCATCCAATCCTGACCCAAGCAGTTGGCTCCCTGGAAGACCTGTCTCTTCCCCTGCTCTTTTGGACCCTTTATGCTGTGTAAGTAACAAAGTGGTCATTTGCCAAAAATCTTTGTTGTGCCTGAACCTCTGTTCCCATGACATAATATGTAGTGACTCACACAGCATGATTTACAGTTAAAGAACAAATTGTGTAGACAATCAGCCTGAAGATCTGTTTGTAATAGAGGCAGAGTTACAGAGGAGGCTAAAACCACAGGCCCAATAAGTTTTTACATATATTTAAGTCAGGGCCTGATAGGCTGGGAATGGGACCCTGGTTGAAGACATTTGGGTGGATGGACTTGAAAAATTTGAACCTCCTGATTTCTCTGTATCTTCCAAATAAGCAGCAGCGTCCCTTTTTCCCTTAAAACCTCCCCTTGTCTAGAGTTATGCAAAGCCTCAACTGAAGCCTCTCAAAATGATGTTTCCCCTCCTCAATATCTGCTCCAGCCTCCCTCATTTCTTCTACGCCAATAATTAGAATCAAATCTGAGCATAGCCAAAGAAGAGGAGAAAAGGAATTATTCACTAAAATAATTTGGTCATGGAATAGATTATCCACTAAATGTACCTAGCTAATATATATGGCAAGAACTTGTAGAATATGGTGGGAATGAATTTTCAGGGTGCTGGAACAGGCAAGGGGAAGTTTATAAGGCTGGGCACATGAGAATTATTGAAAGGAAATTCACCCATAACTCAGTATTTAACATCTATGCTGCTAGAATTACTTCTCAAAGCTTGAAAATAATGATCTGCAGTAGTGAAGTAAAGATCCTGAAACACTCTTGTAAGAGTATTGAGGAAGGGACCATAAGACTCAAAAATGCTGACATATTAAAATGGATTTAATGTATAAGGTCAGTTGACCCACTTTCCCAAGAGGGCCCAGAGGACCCGCTATTCACAAGCAAGAGGTACATTAGGAAAGCCCTACAGGCAAGGGATGATGGTAGTTGATGCTGTTACAAAGTTGGTATCCAAAGAGTCAACAGGAATTACAAGATTCTGGAAAAACAGGTGTCAGGTGGCAATGTATAACCATCAGTGGTAAAGTGGATAGAATTATCAAAAGAGACAATATAGGAGACACCCTGCTCAGCCCATAGCCCCTTAGATCCAGTTGCCATTTTTGTGTACATCATTTCCAAGTATTCCTTCACTCCTAATAGCCAGAACCTGCTTCTCTTTGTTGGAAGATAGCCCTCAGGTTGCCAGAATCTCTTTTGTTTGCACACAGAGAGAAATGGAAGTGCCAGCCGACTTAAAAATTGCTGATAGGTACAGGAGAATAGATGTTCCAGATCCCTTGCCTACTGTCTTCAAACGTCCCCTGGTGGAAATGAGCCAGAGTTACCCTTTGAGGGGTATAATTGAATGTCCATCCTTGCTTACCCTTATACCTTCTCTGGCTTTGCTTCCCCCACTGCCCTATCAGATTTTCCTGGAAGAACTTCTTTAAAAATTTCTCTTCCAAGAATCCTCATCTCAGGTCTACTACTGGGTAACCCAAACAAAGGAATACATTGAGAAAATCTTCAGGACCTAGGGTTAGGCAAGAAGCTCTGTGACTTGACACCAAAATCTATAAAAGGAAAATGTGATCAATTAGATTTCATCAAAATTAAAAACTTTTACTCTGTGAAAGACCTTGTTAAGAGAATGAAAAGACAAGCTATAGACTGGGAGAAAATATCTTCAAACCACATATTTAACAAAGGACTAGTATCTAGAAGATATAAAGAACTATACCTATCAGAATGGTTAAAATAAAAAATAGTGAGAATGCTGAATACTGGCAAGGATGCAGAGAAACTATATCAGTCATGCATTGCCAGTGGGAATGTAAAATGGCATAGTAGCACTGCAAAGCAATTTGGCAGTTTCTTAGAAAAACTAAACCTGCAAACTTGGGCATTTATCTCATCAAAATAAAAACTGATGTTCACACAAAAATCTATCCACTTGCTCATTGAAGGACATCTGTGTTGTTTCCAGTTTGAGGCTATTAAGAATTACAAATTGTTTTATACTTTAATGTATAGATTTTTGGGTACAAACTGTGGAACATTCAGATCATGAAATACTACTAAGCAATTTAAGAAAATTAGCTATTGACACACAACTGGATGGATCACCAGAGAATTATGCTGAGTGACAAAAAGCCGAACCCCAAAGCGTACATACTGTACAATACCATTTTTATAACATTCTTGAAGTGACAAAATTATAAAAATAAAGAACAGATTAGTGACTGTTGGGGTTTATAGAGGAGGATGAAGGTAGTGGGAAGTGGGTATGGCTATAAAAGGGCAAAATGAGGGATCATGGAAATTGTCTATAACCTATATCAATGTCAAGCTCCTGGTTTTAATATTGTACTCTGGTTTTTTTTTTTTTAAGATTTATTTATTATTTATTACATATCCCCCC
>PVKH010002766.1:0-26370 GCA_004027955.1 Chaetophractus vellerosus
CCCTGTTTCCTTATATTTTTTAATCTTTGGCTTTATCCTGTCTTACATAGCTTCAGTTTTCACCCTGAATTTTTTTTCTGGGAAGTCTTTCTGCCTCCAGTTTCTTCCCTGTTACGGTATTCCAACCCAGGGGAACAGATGGGGTCAATCCACAAAGTTCCATTTTGCATTTAGGTGACCCCACAAACACAGACTGGATTAAGTGTGCATACTTTTTTGCCAACAGTTCTGCTACATTCTCTCTCTCTCTCTTTTTCCTGGTGGTCCTTTTGTATGTGGCCCTCCTCAGTTGCTATGTTCTTCCCTGGGTCTCTGTGGACTTGGGTCCCTCTGCCTGGATTTGCATGGAGTTCTATCTTGCTTCTGTGAGTGGCTTTGTGGTCTGCATCCATGGCAGGGGAGATCCAGGCCATGATGCCTCTGTGAACCTCCCAAGCTGCACAGAACTGAGTGAGGAGGAGGGGAGTGGACTGGTGAGTCCAGGACAGAAATCTCCCACCTGGCCATGGTGATTATTTTTCTTTTTCTTTGATTCAGCATTTTTAGAGTGTTTCCAGTCTCTATCATCATCCAGAGTTCCAAGCAAATGGGATTTGTCCACGTATTAGCAGATTCTGAGAGAAGACTTTTCTAGGGGATACCTTATATCACCATATTGACAATATCACTGAGTCCATATCTTGCTTTTAGGAAAAACTTCCAGATAGTAATGTGGAAATTATCCTCGAAACCGCTCAGACACAAACATGTTTCTGGAAATTTTTTATGGTGGTTGGATGGGTGGCCCAAAATTAAAAACATAGTGTCAGAGGGGTAGAATATGTTATATTTCAGGCTATATATCCTAAGAACTTAATGACACCATTTAATATAATTATCTCTTTTTTTTCACTTTTTGTATCATCGAGGAAATGTTAATAATATTTACTTTCATTATTACTAATCATATTTAACTATGTTAGGATTCAAGTTAGCCAGAATCTCTCAATTTTAGACAGTAGTTCTCTATAGAAAAGTCTTCTCTGTGTGACAAATATCAAAACCACATCAGAGACCCAGCGTGCTCAGTGATCAAACTTCATTTTCTTCATCATGGTTCTATATACTGTTTAAATTAATACCTTTCAAAGATAGCCATGGAAACAATAGGCTTTTTTGAGAAATTAAAATACATACTGCAGTCCGTAGAATGAGATTTGGAAAGGAGTCAGATAAATAGCATTCCAAACATGAAATCAGCCTTTGGTTTTTTGGGTGAATGATTAAGTTCAATTTATTTAAGCACTTATTCTCACCTAAGATTTATTCTCACCTCAAGTTTCTAATAGGTGCAATATATTTATAATAGGAATGTTTTGTGCTGATGAAGACAGCACTTTTTTGAACTTGACAATCTATTTCCCTTATGTCATCAATAGGAGGTGAATCAAATACCATATGCTGGAATTTATTCTCATATGTCATGCTTTGATGCTATTGTATATGGAATTCACCAACAGACTTATATGTAGGAGAAATACAATTTTACTTGAGGGTTAAACTATAAAATCATCTCATAATCAAAAGAGCCCAAAGCATTCAAAGCTATGCTAAAAAGATTGACTCCCAAACCAGTAAATTTTGATCTTAAAGCTTCTGGGTTCATTCTTTCATCCAGTCTCTCAGTCTTTCATTTATTCAATCAAGTATTAAGCACCTCCTGTGTGTTCTACACTATTCAAAGTATCAAGGATGCAATGGAAAAATGGTAAAATGTCCTTGCCTGCATGGAGGCCACATATAGAGATAGAAAACAGCTAATATAAAAGATTTAAGAATGGAATGATCTTGGCATGTTTATGGTACATAATGAGAGGCAGTGTAATGAGAGCATAATTGAGCAAATAGAAGAATGGTAGGAGATGAGGGCAGAAAGAGTAGTTGCTACTCTTTCCGGGCCTTATAGGCAAAGGAAATATTTTGAATGATTTTTTAAAAAAATTTGTTGAGGTGAAATTCACATAAAATAAAATCATTTTAAAGCGAACAATTCAATGACATTTTTACATTTGCAATGTTGTACAGCCATTACCTCTATCTAGTCTCAAAACTGATTTGAATTTTATGTATAATGAAAAGCCATTGGGAAAACCCATTTAGGATTGTAAGATGATGGTTTTGTAGGAAGCCCCAGGAATCAGTCCCTCAACCAAAAGAAATGGCAGAAAACTGTCTAAATCAGCTATTTTGAAAACCTGAAGTCTAGGGTAGCACTGCGAAGCATCCAAGGAAGAGCTTGAAGAATAGGCTGGTAAATTGTGGTAAATACAGGTAAATTCCATTTTCCCTACAGCAGCTACCATTCCCCATCTCCCAGTCTTATGGCATACAGCAGTTGGGACTAAAGCCCAGGCTCCTCATACAGGTTGCTCATGCCAGGGTATGATATAAAGACCCAGTTTTCCAAACTCTGGTAGTGTATGGTCTGATAGCTGATTACTGCTTTTGATTAGCTACTTCAGATTGCTAGGGCCCCGCTCTGACTGCAATCATTGTTCAAACTCCATTCAGGCAAAAGTGGCAGAGGAACCTTAAACATAGTACCCTTCCTCAAAACTGCAAAAAATAGTGAGAGGGCCACAGCAACTAGGAGAGTGCTGAATCAAGAAAACACAACTACAAAAGCTATAGGGGAAGCTCCTGGTGCACTTACCTGTCTCTTCCTTATTCCTTCCCCAACAAGGGTGTGGAGCCAGCTTGCGCTCCCATTGTAGGTCCCTGACCCTGTTCCAGAGGGAGCAGAGTAATGCCTATGCACATACTGGGATGCCTGTACATTGGTGCCAATCTATGGGTGAAAGTCTGAAAGAATGAACCAGAAAAGTTGCCTCAGCTTGCCCTCCAAGAATTTGTCCTGTAGGCTGGGAAGGAGCTTGCAGACACCAAAAGAGTGCAAGAAACAATTAAATCAAAAGTGGCCTGGACAAAGGACAACATGCATTAAGTCACATAATGGAGCACCCAAAAGAGGGGTGAAATTCTATTTCAAAGGGAGTAGAAGTGGCATAAAAATTTCTGTAAACTATAAATGGGGGAATTCCTAAGGCCACCAGCAAGCACAGGGCCAGGAAAAGAAGCAGGTACCATGGCTCTAAGCAGACTTAGATAAGACAACAGGAGCCTGCACTTTGCATTTGCCTTGGACTGGTTTACTTGATAGGAGATCTAAATCTTGATTGAGACTACCAGCCAAAGTTGAGCCAATATGCAAAGGCTGTCAAAGGTGATTTTTGTCTTCATTTGTTTGCTTTGATTAGCTCCTGGCACTAAAGAAAATCTCTGTCATATCACTAGCTGTATCTAAGCTTAAGAAACAGACAGCTGAGAGACTAAATCTCAGAGTTAGAACTTTAAAATATGAAAATGTATAGTAAAATGATCAATGAAGAGGATCAGACTTTGGACATACAAAACAAAGATTTTATAAAATGACCCTAAATATGCTCAAGATGTTAAAGGAAAACACAGGGAAAGAATTAAGGATATGAGGAAAACCAATGAACAATATGAGAAATACTGGAGTTGAAGACCATAGTAACTGAAATGAAAAATTCCACAGAGGGTTTCAATAGCATATTGGAGCTGGCAGAAGAAAGAATCAGAGTTCTCAAAGGCTATACAATTGAAATGATTCAGGCTGAGGAACAGATAGGAAAAAGAATTTTAAAAAGAGCAAATAAAGCTGAAGAGACCTGTGGGACACCATCAAACATGTGTATATACACAGTATGGGAGTTCCAGAAGGAAAAGAAAGTGAGAAGTTTGCAGTAGTTCAAAGCTGTATGTGTCCCAGAAAAACATGTTTTAAAGTTAGTCCATTCCTGGGGCTGTGAAACTATTGTAAGTACAACCTTTTGATGAGGCTACTTTAGTAAAAGTGTGGCCCACCTCAGTCAGAATGGTGAGAATTATTAGTGGAATGAAATTCAGACAGGTAGGGAGAAAGCTATAGAGGAAGCAGTCAGAAGCTGAAGTCAGTGGAACCTGAAAGAGAAGGAAGAGACCAGGAGATCTTGCCATCTGCCTTGCCATGTGACAGAGGAACCAAGAATCACTGCAGCAAGCCCAAGAATGTACAGTTTTTCAGAGAAAGCACCCCCTTTATGATGCCTGGGTTTGGACTTTTTCCCAGTCACAAAACCATAAGCTATTAAATTCCCATTGTTTAAGCCAACCCATTTCATGGTATTTCCTTGAGCAAACTAGGAAACTAAACACCAGACCAAGACTTTTAAAAAATGACCCTTAATATGCTCAAAGACATCAAAGAAAACACAGAGAAAGAACTAAAGGATATGAGCAAAGCAATGAATGTTCAGTATTGGAATCTGTTTGAGATTCTCAATAGGAAGCAAACAGAAATACTGCAGTCAAAGACCACAATAACTGAAATGAAAAATTTCATTGAGCATTTCAACAGCAGATTGGATCTGGTAGAAGAAAGAATCAGATTTCTCAAAGAAAGACAATTGAGGGGCTGGCTCGATAGCCCAGTGGATAGGGCGCTGGCATACCACATGGGAGGCCCCGGGTTCGTTTCCCGGGGACCTCTCCTAGCAGGCAGACCGCCTTGAGAATGGCAAGCCGCCATGGGCGGGCCGGAGCCACTGTGGGCAGGGCAAGAAGCTGCCACGGACATGGCAAGAGCCACCACGGGCAGGGCAGGTCGCCCGCGGATGGAGCGCAGCCAGCCACCTGTGAACTGAAAGCCGGCCGTGAACGGACGCAGAGACCGCCCACAAGCGGGGAAAGCCGCGCCTGCGCAGTGACCACTCTCGGCGTGTTGCCACAGCGGGGGGAAGGGGAGATATGTAATAAAATAAATAAAATCTTTAAAAAAAAAAAAGAAAGACAATTGAAATGATTTAGGATGGGGAACAGAAAGAAAAAAGAACAAAATATAAGAAACAACACCTAAGAGACCTGTGAGACACCATTAAGCATGCAGAAACATGCATTATATGAGTCCCAGAAGGAAAGTAAAGAGAGAAGGGAGCAGAAGTAATATTCAAAGAAATAATGGTAGAAAACTTCCCAAATTTAAATAAAGACATGAATAAGCATGTTAAAAAATGCCAACAACCCCCCAAATGGCTAAACTCAAAGAAAACCATGCCTAGACACATAGTAATCAAACTGTTCAGTGCCAAGGACAATAAGAAAATTCTAAAAGCTGTAGGAGGAGAGGAATGAGTTATGTCTGTATGAAATCCTAATAAGATAAAAAAAAAAACATGACCCAGCATATTCTGTTTACAAGAGGGTTACATTAAATTCAAAGACACAAGTAAGTTGAAAGAGAAAGGGTAGAAAAATTTATATTGTCCGTATAGTAATCACAAGATAGCTGGGATAGTTATATGTGGCAGTTTGAGGTTTTTATGGACCCCAGAAAAGATCCTATCCTTAGAGCTAAGCCATTCCTGTGGGTATAAACCTATTATAGATGGGACCCTTTAATTAGATTACTTCAGTAAGGCATGACCCAGGGTGGGTCTTAATCCTTTTACTAGAGTCCTTTGAAAATGGGATGAATACAGAGAGACAGAGAGAAAAGACCCAGGAGATAGAGAGAAACCCCCAGAAGCTGAGAGAGAAAGCCCCAGAAGCCAGAAGCTGCAATCAATGGAACCCAGTAGAGAGAAAGCCACCAGAACAGAGAGAAAGCAGGAGGAAGCCAGAGACTGAAAGCAATGGAGCCCAGAGGGGAAGGTAGCGAATGACAGTTGCCACCATTGTGCCCTGCTATCTGACAGGAGCCAAGGATTGCCAGCAGCTGATCTTCAGGGAGACAGCTTCAACCAATGCTTTGATTTTGATATTTTTCTCAGCCTTGGAACTATAAGCTAATAAGTTAATAAATCATCATTGTTAAGCCAACCCATTTATGGCATATTGCTTTTGGCAGTTTCTAGCAAACTAAAACACTATACAATTATCAGATAAAATAGATTTTAAGTCAAAAACTGTCACAAGGGACAAAAGGTCACTATATACTGATAAAAGAGTCAATTCAACAAGAGGGCATAACAATTATAATTATATATTCACCTAAAGTCAAAGCCACAAAATATATGAAGAACATATTGATAGATTTTAATGGCAACATAGAAGGTTCTACATTAGGAGTAGGAGATTTCAATACACTACTCCCAATATTGGATAGAACATCTAAACAGAAAATTAGTAAGGAAATAGAGGACTTGAACAAAACTCTAAACTATCTAGACCTAACAGACATACATAGAACACTTTACCCAAAAGTAGCAGAATACACATTCTTCCCTATACACATAGATCATTCTCCAGGATAGACCATGTGTTAAGTCACAAAAAAACTCAATAAGTCAAAAAATCTTGACAACATATAAAGTGTTTTCTCCAACCACAATGCAAAGAAGCTAGAAAGCAATAACAGAGGGAGAAATGGAAAATTCACAGCTATGTGGCAATTAAACAATGTTCTCTTAAACAGCCAACAGGTCAAATAAATCAGAAAGGAAATTAGTAAATATCTTGAGGCAAATTAAAACGGAAACACAAAGTAACAAAACTTATGGGTTGCAGCAAAGGCAGTGCTAAGAGGGAATTTTAAAGCTCTAAATGCTTATATAAAAAAGGATATCTCAAACCAGAGACTTAACCACACAACTGGAGGATCTGGAAAAAAAGAGGGCACTCTAAACTCAAAGCAAGCAGAAGGAAGGAAATAGCAAAGATTAGAGCAGAGATGAATGGAATGGAGTATACAAAACCAATAGAGAGAACCAAAAAAAAAAAACAAAAGTTGGTTCTTTGAAGAGATTAGTAAAATTTAAAAGCCTTTAGATAGACTGAGCAAAAAAGAAAGAGGACACAAATAACTAAAATCAGGAAAGGGGGTACATTACTACTGATCCCATAGAAATAAACAGTATTATAAGAGAAAAATTATAAACAAATGTACAGCAACAAATTAAAGAAGCTGGAAATACACAAACTTCTTACACTGACTCAAGAAGAAATACAGATCTCAACAAACCAATAACCAATAAAGAGATTGAATAAGTAATCAAAAACCTCCCAAACAAGAAAAGCCTAGGACCAGCAGTCTTCACTGTTGAATTTTACCAAGCATTCCAAGAAAAAGTAATAGCAATCCTGATCAAACTCTTCCAAAAAATTGAAGAGGAGGGAACTCTCCCTAACTCATTCTATGAGGCAACATCACCCTCATACCAAAGCCAGATATAGATACCTAGGAATGCTTCAATATGGACTCATCAGTTGTAGCAAACATACCACACCAATGAAAGACATTGTTAATGGGGGAAAGTGTGGGAGGTGGAGGGGGTGGGTTATATGTGAATTCTCTATATTTTTGATGTAGCATTTGTGTAATCTAAAGCTTCTTTAAAAATTTAAAAAAATTAAGAATTATAGAGCAATATTCCTTATGAGTATACATGCAGAAATCCTCAGCAAAATAAATTCAAAAGCACATTTAAAGAATTATGCACCATAATCCAGTGAGATTTATCCTAGCTATGTGTTTCAACATAAGAAAATCAATTAATGTAATATACCACATTAACAAAAGACAAAACACATTGTCACCTCAATTGATGCAAAAAAAGGATTTGATAAAAACACTTAGAGAACTAGGAATAGAAGGAAACTTCTTCAACAGTGAAAGACTGAAAGTTTTTCCT
Source organism: Chaetophractus vellerosus (assembly GCA_004027955.1). NCBI lineage: Eukaryota > Metazoa > Chordata > Mammalia > Cingulata > Chlamyphoridae > Chaetophractus > Chaetophractus vellerosus. The sequence goes on from PVKH010002766.1 coordinate 7,731, forward strand.
CTAAAATCAGGAACAACACAAGGATACCCACTGTCAAAACTGTTATTCAACATTGTACTGGAAGTACCAAGAACATTTAGTCAAGAGAAAGAAATAAAATGCATCCATATTGGAAAGGAAGAAGTGAAATATTCCCTATTTGCAGATGACTTGAGCTTACATACAGAAAATCCTGAAAGAAGTCCACAAGTCTATAAGATCTACTAAACAATTCCAGCAAAGTGTTGGGGTACAACATCAACATGCAAAAATAAGTTGTGTTTCTATACACAAGCAATGAACAATCTGAAAAAGATATCAAGAAAAAATTTCATGTACAGTAACAAATAGAAGAATAAAATATCTAGGAGTAAATCTAACCAAAGATATAAGGATTTGTATACAGAAAACTACAGATTATTGTGCTAAAAGAAATCAAAGAAGACCTAAACAAATGGAAGAACATTTGTGATTGGAAGACTAAATATTATTTAGATGAGATTTACAGATTCTACTCAATCCCAATCAAAATTTCAACAGCCTTCTTTGCAGAAATGGAAAAAATAATTATCAAATTTATGTTTAAGGATAAGGGGACCCAAATATCCAAAGCTGTCTTGAAAATGAAGAATGACCAAAGAAAGAAAAAACAGTTTATTGGGAACTTATCTAAATTAAAAACTTGAGACATTTCTCCAAAGAAAATATACAAATGGCTAAAAAGCACATGAAAAGATGTTCAACATCATTAGCCATCAGGTAAATGCAAATCTAAACCTCAATAAGATACCATTTAACTCCCACTATATTGGCTACTAGTGAAAAAATATAAAATTACAAATGTTGGAGAAGATGTAGAGAAATAGGAACACTCATTCATTGCTGGTGGAAAAGAAAAATGCTGCAATTGCTATGGAAGACAGTTTTGCAGTTCCTCAGAAATTTAAGTGTCAAATTACCTACTGCTGGGAATATACATTAAAAAAGTATAAGGAGGGACTCAAACAGACTTGCACGTAGATATTCACAGCAGCATTATTCACAATTGCCAGAAGGTGGAAGCAACCCAAGTGTCCATCAAAAGATATATGTATAAACAAAATGTGATGTATTCATGCAATGATATATTATTCAGCAATAAAAAGGAATTCATTTCTGATATGTACAACAGCATAGATGAACCTTTAAGAAATCATATTGAGTTCAATAAGCTGACACAAAGTGTAAATATTGTGTTTTATCACTGATATGAATCAATTTAAAAAGCAAATTAATGGTATCAGAAACTAAAAGCAAATTCATAGCATCAGAAACCAGTGTGAGGGTAGGGGATGGGAAATTAATGCTTAAATTTTACAGTTTTCTCTTGAGGTGATATAAAAGTATTGGTAATGGATGGAGGTGGTGGTAGCATAATACTTTGGACATAGTTAAATGTACTGAATAATATACTTGAATGTGATTAAAAATGGAAATTTTATACATTAGTAGAATGATGGGGTTTTTTAAGTGACAGAATTATATCAAAAAATGTCAGTGGGCTAGGTTAAACATAGGGGTAAAGAATAAATGGACAATTGAAGTAGTTACTGCTGAGAAGAGATTCATAGTGTGTGAGAACCTGTAATAGAAAGATTTTTCTGCTCATTATGCTCACATGAAAGAATGTCATAGAAAGGTTGATCTGGGATCTGAAGGAAAAGATGAAAATTATTTGTGGTTTGGGTGGGGGGAGGAAGGGTTCCTGGCAAAATCCTGGCAAAAAACCTTGTCACAGAAGGGATCATGGGCCTTTAAAGAAAAGGAGAAGTTCAGTGAGGCTGGTGCCATGAGAGAAAGGCGGAGCAAAATGCAATCTTAAGTGGGTGTATCAAGTATGTGTCAGCCCATGAAAACTGTTACAGGTTATGCTAAATGTTTGGATTGATCCAAAAAGCAAGTGAAGCCATTGAAGTATGTTTACAAGAAGGGAGGTGGGGGTTGAGATGGTTCATTTTATTTTGGGGACAAATGAAACACCCTTGTGGAAGTATGAGAATTGATTGGAGTGTTCAGTTAGTAGGCCATTTTGGTAATTTAGGTAAAAGAAGATGGTAGCTTGAGTTGCATGATAAGACTAGAGAAGAAGAGTAGAAAGATTTCAGATATTTATCAGATAAAATAGAAAACTCTGGGATAGATTACATCAATGAGCTTGAAGAGAAGATACAATAGATGACTCCCAGGCTTGCACTGAAAACAAATATTTACCTTTCAGTGGAAAAAAAAATAGACGGTGCAGTTTTGGGCAGGAGGAAGGGCTTAGGAAGAAAGACTGCAGCAGTCAAAAGGGAAGTCAGTGATCTTGAAAGCACAAGCAGAGAAGAATCAGGGAGGACTGCGGGGACAATCACTTTCCAATAATTGTCCAAGGAGATGTGTACTATCCTAATATAATGATGGAATTGTCAGGGAATCCATATGGCAAAACAAACAAAACAACAGCAAAAACAAAAAGTGTATCGTAGTCTTTTCCTTTCATTCTTTCAACAAAAAAGTTTATTGGGCACCAAGTGTCAGACAATGAGTGTGGTGCCAGGGATATAATGGCACATAATATAGACCTCTGCCTGTGCAGAGTTTAGAGTCTAAATTTTAGGATCATGTAACACTACCCATTTTCTGTTACAATGCTTTCTTACTCTATTTTTATTCATAATTTATATATTTAAGTAGTTTTCCTACAGAAAAAAAAAATGGATGCACAGAGGGCATGAGTTGACAGAAGCCATTTCAGCATTTAGATTTCCATTGATGGGCCCGGCTAGATAGCTCAGTGGATAAAGAGCTCGCTGGGAAACCACATGGGAGGCCCTGGGTTCGGTTCCCGGGGACCTCTCCTAGCAGGCAGACCGCCTTGAGAATGGCAAGCCGCCATGGGCGGGCCAGAGCCGCTGTGGGCAGGGCAAAAAGCTGCCACGGACAGGCAAAAACCGCCACGGGCAGGGCAGGTCGCCTGCAAATCGAGCACAGCCAGCCACCCGCGAAATGAAAAAAGCCGGCCATGATGGAAGCAGAAGCCACCCACAAGCGGGGAAAGCCGCGCCTGCGCAGTGACCAAGTCTCGGCGCGTCCCCGCAACGGGGGGGAAGGGGAGATATGTAATAAAATAAATAAATCTTTAGATTTCCATTGACATAATTAAGTTGCATTCTAGTTTTATATATCAATATCCTCAGCTAGAAAAATGTGAATACATCGGTCTGCTCTGAGTAGACTGACAACTTACTCGGCTTTCTGGGCCAGGTAGATTGAGATTAGAATATACACTAAGGATTTTATCACACAACAATTTATGGAGAATCCTTTCCATTGGCTAAATCCTCAAAATTTCCACCAACATGTTAACTGTAATAGCTAGAATGGAAAGCTGCCTCAACCAGGAAATTAGGCTGTAGAGTTTCTATAAATAATCTTAAAGAGGTATTTTTGGGCCACTCCATACCTGAGTTATTTTTAAGTTTTAGGCATAGGTGACTTATCCCATGAATGCCATTTAACATTATTTGAATTAGCACTCACCCTTTCAGATCTTATAGCTACTAACATTTAATGACTGTGTTGATTGGTTAATTCATCTTCCCCTAATGTTCCCTGCATGCAGACTTGACAGACTATTACCCTACTTGTAAATGGATTATTTGGTGTTTTAAAGTAGAATGTGATTTGACCTAACATGACCTATCACTAAATAAACAATTTAAATACCATATGCCAACTCACTTTGCTATTCTATTGATTTTTAGTTACTGCCTGGTGACATGTAAAAGGATTTTTAAAAGTAGCCACTTTCATTACACTGAGGGATAATGCAGTATAAAGGACTTAGACTATATTTTGAAATTAGGCAGTCCATAGATTGAATCACTGCCAGAACCTTGTGTAACACTGCGTGTCTATTTCCCTTGGTTCTTTACATTCCAAAGTTATTATGAGGATCAGACACAATATTTTAAAAATACCTACACAGTGTCTAGCAAAACCATGGCAGGAGTCTCAGAAAATAGAAAATGAGAAATAATAATATTATTAATGGTAATAATCTTTATCATTTTCAGCAATAGCAGTTTCTGAAATCTTTTTCATAAGTTGCACCATTTCTATGGTATTTGGGGGGGCAGATGCAGGTTTTTAGTGACTGCAGTATATGCAATCCTGGGGGTTCTCTTTAAAAATGTTCAAAATTGTAAAAACAAAATTAGGTATAGAGCTTTAAAAGCGGTCCATGCTAAAACAAAGAGCTTGAAACTTAAGCTTTATTAGCTTTACAGTAAATGCACCTCTAATGAGATCATGCTATAGTTTATAATATAGAAAATCTATACCATAACAATAATTAATATTTTTTCCTCAGGGGTGAAATAGGATTGTTGGCCAAGGATGTTCTTTCCAGATCACTTATGCCTTCATTTAAATTTGGAAAAAGACACCAGACTAGAGCACGTTTGTCATCTAAAGTCCCATTGACACATATGAAAGTATGGCTGCATCTACCTTTTGGGACATTAATGATAGATGTTCACCAATAAATGTTGGGGAGAAATCAGAGGGAAAAATAATGAGAAATAGACCTTTAAACCTAGCCTTACATTTAGATTGAAAAGAGTTTCAAGTTCCATTCAGTTTTAAAAACAGTTCCCACAGTTTATTACCAGGCTAAGGGCTGAGGTTTTAGAGATGACTCTAAATGGTAGGTTTATTTTATTATTATTCTTTGCATTTGTCTGGATTTTTTTGTTTAAATTTTTGAAAAAATTTTCAATTAGAGATTTAAGTTTACAGAAAAATCACGTAAAAAAATACTGTGTTCCCGTATACACTCCATTGTTGACAGTTTGCATTACTGTTTCCTTTGTTACAATTGATGAAATATTATTAAAATTGTACTATTAACTGTAGTCCATAGTTTATATTAGATGTATTTTCCCATTTACCACCCTATTATTAAAACCTTGAATTACTGTGGTACATTTTTTGTAATTCATGAAAGAAAGTTTTTATCCTGCATTAACTATAGTCCATAATTTCTATAGGGCCCAATATATTATACAGTCCTAGGTTTGATCTATTGATTTTTATTCTAGTAACATATGTGTGTGTTTCCCCTTTTAAGCACATTCACATACATAATTTCATGCTGTTTATTACACTCACAATATTGTGCTACCATCACAACCACTCATTTCAAAGACTTTACGATCAGCCAAAATAGAATTTCTGTACATATTAAGCATTAAATAACACTGCTCTATCCACAACCCAGCCCTGGTAAACCTATATTCTATATTCTAACTGTGTGTTTGCTTATTCCAATTATTTCATATAGTGAGATCATACAATATTAGTTCTTTTGTGTCAGGCTTATTTCACTTAGTATAATGTCTTTAAGATTCATCCATGTGGTTGCAAGTATCAGGACCTGATTCCTGAATAATATTCCATTGTATGTATATATCACATTCTGTTTAAACGTTCGTCAATTGATGGGCACTGGGGTTATTTCCATCTTTTGGCAATTGTGAATAATGTCACTATATGTGTACAAATATCTGTTCATGCTGCTTTCAATTCTTTTGAGTATATACCTAGTAGAGGGATTGTCGGGTTATATGGCAACTCTATACTTAGCCAAAGTATAGAATTTTGGAGGAACTGCCAAACGACTGTCTTCCACAGCAGTTACATTTTACTTTGCCACCAGCGAAGGAATGATTGTTCCTATTGCTCTGCTTCCTCTCAACACTTGTAGTTTTGTGTTTTTTTTATATTGCAGTTATTCTACTGTGTAAAATGATATTTTGTGGTTTCGATTTGCATTTCCCTCATGGCTAATGACATGAGCATCTCTCCAGGTGTTTTTCAGTCAATCGTATAGCTTTTTTTGAGAAATGTTTACACAAGTCTTTTGCCCATTTTCTAATTTGGTTGCTTGTCATTTTATTTTTGAGTTGTAGGATTTATTTATATATTCTGGATATTAAAACCTTATTGGATATGTGATTTCCAACTATTTTCTCCTATTAAGTAGTTTGACTTTTTACTTTACTGATGAAATTGTTTGATGCACAATATTTTTCATTTTGATGAGGAGTCATTTATCTATTTTTTTTTCTTTTGCTGCTTGTGCTTTGGGTGTAAAGTCTGAAAAACCATTGTCTAACACAAGATCCTGAAGATGCTTCCCTACATTTTCATTTAGGAATTTTATAGTCTTCGTCCTTATATTTATGTCTTTGGTCCATTTTGAGTTAATTTTTGGATGTGGTGTGATATAGGGCTTCATCATTTTGCATATGGATATCCAATTCTCCAAGCATCATTTGTTGAAGAGACTATTGACCACAGGTTTGAGCGTCTATTTCTGAACTCTTGATTTGATTACAATGGCCTATAGACCTATCATTATGCCAGTACCGTGCTGCTTAGACCACTATAGTTTATAAAATATTTTAAGGCAGGAAGTGTGAGACCTGCAACTTCATTTTCCTTTTTAAGATGGTTTTGGCTATTCGAGTCCCCTTAGCCTTCCAAACAAATTTGACTCTTGGCTTTCCCATTTCTGCAAAGAAGCCTGTTGGAATTTTGCTTGGGATAGCATTGAACCTATGGTAGAATTGTCATCTTAACAATATTTAGTCTTCCTACCCATGAAAACGGAAGGGCCTTACATTTATTTAGGTCTTCTTTGATTTCTTTTAGCAATGTTTTGTGGTTTTCTGTGTACTGTTCCTTTAAATCTTTCACTAAATTTATTCCTAGATTTTTGAGTCTTTTAGTTGCTATTGTAAATGGATTTTTTACCCTTGATTTCCTCCTTAGATTGCTCGTTACTAGTATATAGAAACACTACCGATTTTTGCATATTGATCTTGTACCTCACCACTTTGCTGAGTTTGTTTATTAGCTCTAGTAGCTTTGTTGTAGATTTTTTAGGACTTCTTTATATTTGATTATGTCCTCTGTAAATGGTAAACTTTTACTCCTTTCCCAGCTTATATGGCATTTATTTCTTCTTCTTGCCTAACTGTTCTGCCTAGGGATTCCAGTACAATGTTGAAAACAGTGGTGACAGTGGGCATCCTTGTCTTGTTGCAAATCTTAGAGGGAAAAGTTTCAGTCTTTCACCATTGAGTAGCAGTTTGATATTATTGATGAATTCCAAAAGGAAATTTTGGATTATGTTTGTAAACTGATCTTTTCCTCCAGGCATATTAGAGTGTATTGGATTCAGAGATTTTACTTTTACTTAATTAAATTATGATTAGGGCTTTGATTGGGCCATATCAGTAGGGCATTGAGTCCCTGCCCCTTGGTGGGTGTGGACTCACAGATAAAGGACATTGTAAAGGACAGAGTTTGGAGTCCTGATGCTGAGTTTTGAGCTGGATCCCAAGGAAGTAAGCACACAGAGGAGCTTGGTAATGAGGAAGGAGAGAAGGCTCCAGGAAAAGAGAGAAGTCATTTGCCTGATAGTCAGTAGCTGGCCTTGTGGAGAGAAGCAAGCCTGAGCCTGGAGAGAAACAAGCCCCTGGGAAGAGAGGAACCCAGGAAGCCTGAACTCTTGGCAGATGTTGTGGCACAGTGGCAACAAACTTTGACAAGGGAAGTAACTTATGCTTTATGGCCTGGTAACTGTAAGCTTCTACCCTAATAAATACCCTTTTATAAATTCCAACAGATTTATGGTAATTTGCATCAGCACCCCTTTGGCTGACTAATACATCAACTATGGATTTTTCGTATATGCACTTTATAGTGTTGAGGAAGTTTCTTTCTACTCCTATTTATCTCAGTATATTTATCAAGAAAAGATGCTGATTCTGTCAAATGCCATTTCTGTATCAGTGAAGATGATCATGTGTTTTTTTCCCTTCTTTTTCATAATGTGGTATAATACATTAATTGATTTTTTATGTTGAAATACACTTTAAAATCATAGATAAAACCCACTTAATCATGGTATATAATTCTTTTAATATTACTATCTTAATATTAGTAGTTTTAGTAAACTGTTGGATTTGATTTTCTAGCATTTTGTTGAGATATTTGCCTCTATATTTAGAAGGGAATCAGTTTGTAATTTTCTTTTCTTGTAGTATCCTTATTTGGCTTTAGTATTAGGGTGATATAGGCCTCATTGAATGAGTTATGTAGTGCTCCTTCCTGTACGATTTTTTGGAATAGTTTGCGTAGGATTGGAATTAATTCTTCTTGAAATAATTGGTAGAATTGACCTGTGAAGCCATATGGCATGTGATTCTGGGTTTTTCTTTCCTGGGAGTTTTGTGAGGTTTTTTTTGTGTGTGTGTTTTTAGGAGGTTTTGGGGATTGAAACCAGGACTTCATAAATGGGAAGCAGACACGCAATCACTGAATTACCTCTCCTCCCCTCTTGGGAGATTTGTGATAACTAGTTCAATCATTTTACTTGTAAGTGATCTGTTGAGATCTTTTATTTCTTCTTGAGTCAGTATAGGTTGTTCTTGTGTTTCTAGGAATTTGTCCATTTCATCTAGGTTGTCTAATTTGTTGGCATAAGTTGTTTATAGTGCCCTCTTTTGATCCTTTTTATTTCTGTGAGGTCAGTAGTAATGTCCCCCTCCTTCCTGATTTTATTTATGACTTCCCTTTTTTTTTCTTTGTCAGTCTAGCTATGGTTTTCTCAATTTTATTGATTTCTTCAAAGAATCAACTTTTGGTTCTTCTAATGCCCTCTATTTATTTTTTATTATCACTTTCATTTATTTCTATTATCTGTTATTTCTTTCCTTCTGCTTGCTTTGGAGTTAGATTGCTATTCTTTTTCTAGTTCTTCCGGGTGTATAGTTAGGTCTTTGATTGTAGCTCTTTCTTGTTGTTGTTTTTTTTTTAATGTAAGCAATTAGGACTATATATTTCCCTCTCACCACTGCCTTCACTGCATCCTATAAGTTTCAATACATTGGGTTCTCATTTTCTTTCCTCAAGATATTTACTGATTTCTCTTGCAATTTCTTCTGTGACTCAATGATTGTTTAAGCATGTGTTATTTAACTTCCTTATATTTGTGGATTTTCCAGTTCTGTACCTTTTATAGATTTCCAGCTTCATTCCATTATGGTAAGAAAAGATACTTTGTATAATTTTAATAATTTTATGCTTATTTTTAATCATTTTACATTGTTATGATCCAAAATGTGGTCTGTACTAGAGAATGATCCATGTGCACTTGAGAAGAAAGTATATCCTGCTGTTTTGGGTTGCAGTGTTCTGTATATGTCTGTTAGGTCTAGCTCATTTAACATTTGATTCAGTTACTGTTTCCTTACTGATCTTCTGTCTAGATGCCTATTGAGGAGAAGAGTGTATTGAAGTCCCCAACTACTATTGTAGAGGTGTCTATTTCTCCCTTCAGTTTTGCCAGTGTTTTACTCATATTTTTTTGCAGCACCATGGTTAGGTGCATTTTTATGATTGTTATTTCTTTGTGGATTGGCCCTTTTTTATTATTATATAGTCTCCTTCTTTGTCTCATGTTACAGTTTTGACTTAAAGTTTATTTTGTTCAATATGAGTATAGCTACCCCAGCTCTTTTTGGTTAATATTTGCATGGAATATCTTTTTCATCCTTCCACTTTCAACTTATATGTTTCTTTGCATCTAAAGTAAGTCTCTTGTAAATAACATATAGTTAGATCATGCATTTTTATGTGTTCTGTGAATCTATGTGTTTTGATCAGAGAGTTTAAACCATTAACATTCAGTGTTATTACTGTAAAGGAGGCACTTACTTCAGCCAATTTGTCCTTTGGTTTTTATATGTCATATCTTTTTTTTTTTTGTTTCTCTTTTCCTTTGTTGCCACCCCCTTTTATGTAAAGCTGATTTTTAAAAATGTATTTGACTGATCCCTTACTCATTTCTCTTTCTGTATATCTTTTAATGATTTGTTGTGGTTACCCTGGAGTTTGTATTACACAATCTTCATCTATAACCTACTAATTAGAAAAAATATCAATTTAGCTTCAATAGCATACACTTTCTATCCTCCCATATATCTCTGTTTCCCCTCTTTAAATATAAAGAGTTTTTGTCCCTCTTTACCTCTTTGTATTTTGCACATCCATTATCAGTAAATATGACTTTTTCTTGTTGAATTGTATGCTGACTTTTATAGGAATTAAAGAGTAGAGTAATATATTGAGGATAAAGTACTATTGTCTTTTGTATTTACCCTTTTAGTTACCCTTACCTTATCCTTCATCTCTTCACACTACTCCAGGCTGCTCTCTCCTGTCTTTTCCTTTCAACATGCATGACTCCCTCCAGTAATTCCTGTAGGGCAAGTCTTTTGTTTATGAACTCTCTCAGGTTCTGTTTATCTGTGAATATTTTAAACTTTCCATCATTTTTGAAGGCCAGTTTTCCCAGATAATGCACTTTGGGCTTTCAATTTATCTCTTTCTGAACCTGAAATATATCATCCCCCCTGCCTTCTCACCTCCATGGTTTCTGATGAGGAAGCAGCAGTTAGTCTTCCTGAGGATCCCTTATAAGTGATGGATCAATTTTCTCTCACTGCTTTTAGAATTATCTCTTTATCTTTAGAATTTGGCATTCTGATTAGTATGTGTCTTGGAGCAGTTCTACTAGGATTTATGCTGTTTGGAGTATTTTGTGCTTCTTAGAGTTGCATGTTTATGTTGTTCATAAGAGTTGGAAAATTTTTGGCCATTATATCCTCAAATATTCTTTCTGCCCTTTTCCCCTTCTTTTCTCCTTCTGGGACACTTGTAATATGTATGTTTATACACTTCTTGCTATCACAAATTCCTGAGATTCTACTCATTTTTTTCTAGTCTTTTCTCTATCTGCTTTTCTGACTATATGATTTTGATTGTCCTGCATACTAGTTTGCTGATTCTTTCCTTGCCTGCTCAAATCCACTGTAGGATGTCTTGAGTATATTTTTAATCTCTGCTATGGTAACTTTCATCACCATAATTTCTGCTGTTTCTTTATATACTTTCAAATTCTCTTAATGCTCACACATTGTCTTCTTAATATCCTTTAACTCTATACATATTTTCCTTCATCTCCTTGAATTGATTTGGGAGATTTGTTTGAACTTCTTTGATTAGTTGTTCCAAATTCTCTGTCTCCTCTGAAGTTTTAATTTGTTTCTTTGGCTGAGCCATATCTTCCTGTTTCTTGAATTGGCTTATAAATTTTCTGATTTCTGGGAATCTGATTATTTTGATGTGCCAACTCTGTAGGTCATTTCTCTCTCTTGTCTAGGTTTTATTGTTGATGGGTTTTGTAACAAGGCTCTTCTTTGACCCTTGGTTGAACCTATTCTAGACCTTTAGAGTAGCCTTTATGTAACTGTTCAAATTTTCCCAGCTCTTCTTCATCTGATTCTTGCCCTTTATATGTGGTGCAATTTTTAAGATTGCACTTTTTGTGTATTTGTTTCACCTGACAGAAAAAGCTTCATTTCCTCCATTCTTTCTTCAGGTATCTTGATCTATTCTGTGTGGTTTTCTGCAGAATTTTCTCCCCAGCCTTTATGATTTGTTTAAATTCTATCCCTTACTCAGAGATCATTTCCTTATACTTTTTAGTTTGGGGTCTGTCCTGTCTTATAGTAGTTCAGTTTTCAATTCCATCCCCCACTTTTATTTTTTTTTTGGTCAGGGTTTTCTGACTCTGGTTTCTTCTCCATTAGGGTATCTCACCCTGGAGAGCAAGATGGGTTTAATCCAGAAAGGTGGGTCAATCCAGAAAGGTCCATTTTGCATCTAGGTGTTTCTGCCAACAGAAATTGGATTATGTGCACGTTTCTTGCCAACAGTTCTGCTGTGGGCTCTCTCTTTCTTTCTTTTTTCCCCCTTGGCTGTCTTTTGTAGGTGGCACAACTCAAAGGCTTTTGTACTGCCCTTGGTCTCTGTGGACTTGGGTCCCTGTGCTTGAATATGCATGTGGTTCTAACTCACTGCTGTAAGTGACTCTGTAGTCTGCATTCATGGAAGGAGGGATCTGGCCATGCTGTCATTGTGTGACTCCCAATCTCCATGGGACTAAATGAGGGTCATAGGTCTGGAATAGCTTCCAGGATGGAAATTTCCTACCTGATCCTGGATATTTTTTTCTTTGACTTCAACTGAGCATGTGTGAAGTCCTTTTCCAGTCTCTGTCATCCTCCAGAACAATCTTTCTATTTGTCCTTTTATTAGCTGATTTTGAAGGGAGACTTTTCCAGGGGATGTCTTATGTCTCTATGTTGATGATATTACTATTTCATGGTGACATCTTAATACAGAATCTAGATTGTCAGGTAAACTTTAAAGTTACATTAACATTTTAATTTAATGCAATTTGTTTTCATTAGGAAATTAACCAAATTTTGCTATTATTTTATACTTAGATTCATGGTTTAAAGTATTTAAATAATTTTACTTTAGCAATATCTTCCTCTCTTCTTTATTCCTTTTCCCCACCATCTCTTTGGCTTTTATTTTAAATCAACAAAGAGTTGAGTGCTTAGTCTGCATTGGAATATGAAAAAATTCTTCACTAGGAGTGGGAGAAAATTTTCATTTCTTTGCACCCTGTAGGTTATAGAAATCATTGAAAAAAAGGAGAAATGTGCAAATGAAGAAAAAATTTGTTAATTGGTATGTTTAATTACAATTTTAAGACTCCAGGAGGAATTCATGAATGATTTGAGTGCTGCATATATCCAATATCTACAGAGTAGACTCTTTCCAATATATCTGAGGTCTGTCTGAAAAGAAACCCTTAGGAAGCTAGCAATGGGCAAGTGGAAAAAGGTAAGAGAGGCAGCGTGCTACTTTCACCAAAGTAGACGCTATGAAGAATTTTCTTTGTTTTGTAACTGACTCATTGAAGATGTGGCTCAAAAATTTACAAATAATTTTTTTCTCTCTCCAAAATTTGGTAGAAATGGAAAATAGGTGATGGAGGAAATTATGTAAGTAATGATACTACTAATTTTGTAATAGCCTTTACTGAGGAAATATAAAATTTGCATGGAAAAATTAACCCTCTTAAATGGCTTATGGATCAAGTAGCTCACAAACCATCCATGTACAGATGAAGTGATTTAAAGACTCTAAAACAAATGCTGCTATGGTTGTGTCTTTTGGGTCTTCATTCACTTATCTAGTCATTAGAATTGACTGATGGATGCCAATGCAAGACTGATAGCCCCAATAATGTTTTTCAGCTTGTATCACTTAGCTGAAAACCCAACACCTGACTATGCTTATTAAATCCTCTGCTTGTTCCAGTAGTTAAGTAGCTTTTTACCCTGAACCATAACTTCAATAGAATGAATGCTCATTAATTGGGATTTCAATGGTTGGTAATTTTTTATAATTTTGAAAGGGGTTATATAATATTACCTTTCAAATATCTACAAAGGAAAATTCTGATAAGCAAATCAGTAATGCAAACACGTTTCTGGGGGGCCTTCTAAAAATACTTTCAAGAAACAACTTCTCAATTGCTCTCAAATAATTTATGCCTACTTTCTGGCAAAGTCAATAACATACTAATTAGAAATGCTTCTTATATCTTCATTGAAAAAAAGTGTCTCCAGGAAATTCTTCCAGAGATGACTTGGTTTACCTGGTTCAGAAATTTCATTTGCAATAAATGCAACTATTCTAACATTCAAATAGTTTTAAAAATCCAATTATATTTCCCCCAAAGTTTGCCATTGTAAGTATTTTGTTGTGATAATCTGCTTCCACTTTAAATTTTAAATAGTCTCACCACACCTTCTCCCCACCTTTCTTTTTTTTTTAAGGTTATCCTAGATAGAATTATTTGTATTCACTCCCATTAACCACTTCTGTGCCCTTTTTGTCTCTTTTATCCTTTGTGTGGTGCTTTCACAGTAACCACTGATACCCATCATTTCCAACTGGTGTCTGGGTAGCATTTCATGAGACAGAATTTTTCTCCACACCTCATCAAAACCAGTGACTCATTTCCCAAAGGCTCTGATTCTGCTAGATGAAAACGGGTGGTGCTAAAACACCAAGTTTCCGAATATATGAATTAGGCTAATATTTGCCCCTCTCAAGTAACCAGATACATTAACTCAGTTAAAAAGCATATGCTTTCAAAACTTTCTGAAAGATAGTGTTAGGGGTACTTGAAAAGCCTTCAGACTCATGGCTTTGGTTAGATAATCTTTTAAATGACCACCAAATTACTCTGGATAGGACCTGTTTTGCCAGATGATGGAGCAAACATGGATGCTTTTTGTAAGATGGGAATCTATTTTCACAAATTCTTCCAACAATTCTCCCTCCCATCACTCACTTTGTGTGGCTGGTGAGACCTTTCATACTTGTGAAAGTTCATTAAGAAATAGAATACTAAAGGAATTCAGGCAGAGCTATATTATTCTCTTTCGAATTCAGGCCACTCTATAACTTCAGTATTGCAATTAGCAGATTTTATAAGCTGAAAAGAGAATATTTTGCATAAGAGATGAGTGTACACTGAATAATGTGATTATGTTTTCAAGTAGAAAACTTTATAGAAATGTAAAACTACCAGTATCCTAAAAACCTCTTTAAGTGCTCCTTCATCTGTAAAATGTAGGTAATGCACTTTATTTCACAGAATTATTCTGAGAAATCTACATAGCATGATGCTTGGAGTAGATGTATTCCTCAATGTCATGTTGGTTCCGTCCTCTTCTTTCTTCTAAACACACACACACACAGACACACACACACAAACACACACAAAAGTGGAAAAGTGTATCAGCCTGTATTTCCTTGAAGATGTTTATTTAATGTATACAGTGCTTTTTCTTGTATCATATCATTTTTTATCTATAATAGTAATAATTATACCATGATTTCTTCTTTCTGAGAAAGGATATACATCCCTCTGTTGCTGCTGGTTGTCTATAAATTCTTAATTTTAAAAGGTGTCTTCACTAGTTTAGTCCATCTTGAAAAAGTGTGTTTGTGTTTACTTAACAACAATGCCACAAGGCTGTGCAGGTATGAGCACGTGGCTACGTGAGTGCAGAGAGCATTGCTCACACATCTCCAAGATTCCTGTTTGTGTCATTTCAAGGAATTTATTAAGACACATGATGGCAGGGACTTTGTCTTGGTTCTCTGATTGGCTTAATTAGTTTCTGTTGAATTCATATTATTAATTTTTATTCTAAGAATAGCACATAATAAGTTTTTGATAAATATCTGTATAGGAGGAAGAAATACAGAACTGAAGAAGGAAAAATGACCTAAATTTAACAGAGCATAAGTAACTTTTAAAAATATTTTAATATTTTGCTATATTGTGTCAGTTAATCGTTTTAATGCTTGAATTTTCCCAAGGCTATTCTGTGCTTGCATGCATATGCAGGAGCCTGCACACAAGTATATGTGCATACGTGCTCACAGGCACAGCATCCTATTGTCCCACTAACCCACTGTCAGCTGCAGAGGATAGGTGTTTATAATTACTTTGATTCTGTTCATGCTTACTTGTTTAGTTTTTGTATTGATTGTTATATCTTCTCATTGCTATAATGTTGACACTTCTGCAGCACTGTCAAAGCAGAGCAGAGGACTTCAATTTTCTGGTGATTAACTTTCCTCTGTGCAATTTGAGTTAATATAGACTTTGCTCACTGGCCAGAGAATTGCAGACTGTTAAAACTGTCACCTTTGTTTAGCTTTCATCGCATCTAACTTTTATTTTTTGGCAATCCATGAAATATATTGTTATTGTTATTATAATCATCATCACCATCATCATTATTATTAATAGCATCAACATTTGGAATCTGAAATGAATCAAAGACCCCCAGAACATGTGTGGCTGAAAATAAGGTCACAAAAGCAGTTGGATCTGAAACTCGTTCTCTCCAATGTATGGGATTATAAGACCATCAGTGTTTTTGAGGGGTTCCTCTTCACTCTGATAGACCTCTGAAAGCCTGGAAGTTTCTTGTATGTGTCTCAGATGCATTTCACATCACCAGTCCTGGCACTGCTGGACCTTTGATGTTTCTGTACTACCTTTGTTGATGGTCTCACTACTTTTGTTGATGGTCTGACTACTCCTTGGATCTCACTACTCCCTACGGATTTCACAAAGTAGCCTCATGCCATCTGGCAGCTTCTTCTCTTGTGCTTCCCCTTCTCTTCTCTCCTTTATTCTCTCCCTCTTCCCCAAATGCTGGCTCACTGGTAACCAGCACAGTTTAGCTACTGCAGGTATTGCTTTGGCTGCTGCTGAAGGAGGACCCAAGTCATCCTCTTCCAAATGATTTGTCAAAATATTTTTTCTTAAAATTATTTAAAAAATAGTTTTTTTCTCCACAAAACACATTTTGTTCTGCCTGTAAAATATTAACTGTTCACCCTAAGTGTTTTAAAAGTATTTATTTTAAAATGAAAACCGAAATGCAAATTTTTATTAAGATTCCTTGTGAAGAAAGGAGTTAAACTATTTTTCTCCCAAAAGGTAAAACTTTGTCCCCTATATTAGCTTTCCAGGGCTCCTACAATAAACTACCAAAATTTAGATGGTACAGAAAATTAATTCTTTCACAGTTCTAGAGGCTAGAAGTCTGAAATTAAGATGTTGGGAGGACCATGCTACCTCCTGAAGGCTCTAGTGAAGAATCCTTCTAGCTTCTTCTGGCGTCTGTTTGACTCAGAGTGCATTGGCTTGTAACGCATAGCTCCAATCTCTGCCTCTGTCTTCACACAGACATCTTCCCACTGTGTTTGTGTCTCTGATGTCACATGGTGTTCTCCTCTCTGTCTGTATTTCTATGTCTTCTCTTCTCTTCTTATAAGGACACCATACATATTGAATTGGGACGTACCCTACTCTAATTCATCTGAACATCTGCAAAGACCATATTTTCAATCAAAATCACATTCACAGGACTTGGGGTTAGGACTTCACCTATCTTTCTGGGAGAACACCATTCAACCCAGAACATACCCCACTATCATTTATTAAATAAATTACTCAGAAGTCTCTATGTATTTATTTCTTCTCATATAACTATAAGTCAGAGTGATATTAAAAATGGTTTAACAATGAATACAGCATACATAGTGACTACCATTAGAATGGATGCAACAAACAGTAAGAATGGATTCTAGCCACAAACGCTTGGGAAAGCTGTACTGGTATTTGTCTTTAAAGTTTATTTCCTATTCGTCCTATGCAATTTTTATTAAAATAATCCCTAAATATTTTGTTTTCATTTTGAATGAGATTATTTTCCTATTTGTCTGTGTGTGTGCATGTGTGTGTTCACTATATATCACTCTAGAGATATCCATAATCATTCAAGGATTCTTTTGAGTTTTTAAATTTTATTTGCAGATTATATCATCTTCAAATGAATATTATCTGTACCTTTATAATAAATATTCTACATTTTTAGACTATTTTTTTAATAAATTAAAAAAAAATTTAAGGTACTTAGATTACATAAATGTTACACATAAAATATAGGGATTCCCATATGCCCCACCTCCCACATTTCCCACAACCTCCCACGTAAACATCCTTCATTAGTGTGGCATATCACCTGCAATGGATATACACATCCTGGGGCTTTGCCATTAAGCATGGTCCATAGTTCACATTGGAGATCACACTCTCTCCCACAGAGTTCTGCATGTTATATGATGATATAAAATAGCCTATATCTTTTGTTGTAATGTGACTCAGGACAATTTCCAAGTCCCAAAAAAGCCCCTGTATAACAACTGCTTTTCCCTCTCCCTGCCCCCAGAGCCTCCAGTGGCCACTGGATCCACATTAATTTGTAATTTCTTCCATTGTTTGAATCACTGTATGTCTATAACAAAATGCCAGTAAGTCCACTCTAGTCCATAGCTCTTCCCCCAATCCTGAGGAGTCTGGGATGGTGATGTCCACTCCATCTCCAAATTAGAAGGGGCTTATATCCCACAGATAAGATGGATGGGATTATCCTGCCTGCAGCTGCAGACTCTCTCTATTCCCTGGGATTGCTGGTGTCCATCATCATTTCCCTGCCAGGTGTCCTGGGTGAGTCCATTGAACTGTATAGTAGGAGCTGCAGCTCCACCAAGATTCCGGGCCCAGCTGGCACATGGACAGCCAAAAAGCTCCAGTCTCTGGATGTACACCTACAAACTCCAGCACCATGTATAGGTTTGAATAAAAGGGACAGATGAACCATGGGCAGGGAAGACATATGTGAGTCCAACTCTGACACTCTCAGGAGCACAATTTCCAAAGTAGGGCCCACTGGCAAGGCACCAAACTCTGGAACTATTTACCCTGTATAGGACCTGGGTGTCTCCAGAGCCCTCAGGAGCCCCTCTATTTGGGGTGATATCCACTTTGGAAGTCTATGAGGCCCTACTGTGATGTGCATAAGTGTTACCTCTGGGATGACCTCCTGACTCACTTTGAAGTCTCTTAGCCATATGAACTCATTTGTCTTTACCTTTTTCCCCTTTTACTTGAGGTCTTTTTCCAGTCATATTGCCAGAAGGCACTTGGTAGTAATCCCTTGTTGCCAGGGAGGCTCATCCCCAGGAGTCATGTCCCACACTGGGAGGAAGG
>PVKH010002767.1:0-26380 GCA_004027955.1 Chaetophractus vellerosus
CTGCTTGCTCTTGCTGTGTTCATTTCTCTGCGTTCTTCTGTGTCCACTCTGTCTCCCCCCACCGCAGCGACGCGCCAAGTCAGGTCACTGTGCAGGCAGCTCTCCTCTGTTCGTGGGCGGGTCTGCTTCCGTTCACAGATGGCTCTGCTTCCGTACATGGGTGGTTCTGCTCCGTTCATGGGTGACTTGCCCTGCCCGTGGTGGCTTTGCCCTGCCCGTGGCGGCTTTTTTTTGCCCTACCCACGTCAGCTCGACCTTCTCAAGGTGGTCTGCCCGCTTTGGAAAGGCCCCCGGGAACCGAACCCGGGCCTCCCGTGTTATGAACCGGTGCCCTATCCACTGGGCTACAGCTGGCGCCCCAAGTCCTTTACATCTTTAGTTAAAGTTATTCCTAGGTATTTGATTCTTTTTGTTACTATTGTAAATGGTATTTTTCTTGATTTCCTCCTCAGATTGTTCGTTGTTAGTGTACAGAAATGCTACTGATTTTTCAGCATTGATCTTATAGCCTGCAGCGCCACTGAACTCCTTTATAAGTTTTAGCAGCTTAGTTGTAGATTTCTTGGGGCTTTCTAAGTATAGGATCATGTTGTCTGCAAATAATGAAATTTTCACTTCTTCCTTTCCAATTTGGATGCCTTTTATATCTTTTTCTTGCCTCAGTGCTTGAGCGAGTACTTCTAGGACAATATTAAATAAGAGTGGTGATAGTGGGCATCCTTGTCTTGTTCCTGATCTCAGAAGGAAGGCTCTTACGATTTTCCCATTGAAGATGATGTTAGCTTTGGGTTTTTCATAAATAGCTCTTATCATGTTCAGAAAGTTTCCCTCTATTCCTATCTTTTGCAGAGTTTTTATCAGGAAACGGTGCTATATTTTGTCAAATGCTTTTTCTGCATCTATAGAGATGACCATGTGATTTTTTTCTTTCAATCTGTTTATGTGGTGTATTACATTGATTGATTTTCTTATGTTGAACAATCCTTGCATACCCCGGATAACCACTTGGTCATGGTGTATAATGCTTTTGTTATGTTGTTGGATGCGATTAGCAAGTATTTTGTTGAGGATTTTAGCATCTAGGTTTATTAGAGAGATTGGTCTGTAATTTTCCTTTCTTGTGGTATCTTTGTTTGGCTTTGATATTAGGGTAATGTTGGCATCATAGAATGAGTTAGGGACTGTTCCTTCTATTTCTACTTTTTGGAAGAGTTTAAGCAGGATTGGTGTTAGTTCTTTCCTGAATTTTTTGTAGAATTCTGCTGTGAAGCCGTCCGGCCCTTGGCTCTTCTTAGTTGGGAGTTTTTTGATGACTGAGTCTATCTCTTTACTTGTAATTGGACTGTTGAGTTCATCGATTTGTTCTTTCGTCAGTGTAGGCTGCTTGTGAGTTTCTAGGAATTTGTCCATTTCTTCTAAATTGTCATAGTGTTAACATATAATTTTCCAAGTATCCTTTTATGATAGTCTTTATTTCAGTGGGGTCAGTAGTGATATCCTTTTCTTCTTTCCTTATTTTGTGTATTTGCGTTTGCTCTCTCTTTTTCTTTGTTAGTCTGGCTAAGGGTTTGTCAATTTTATCGATCTTCTCAAAGAACCAGCTTTTGGTTTTGTTTATTTTTTCTAATGCTTTCTTATTTTCTATTTCATTTAGCTCTTCTTTGATCTTTGTTATTTCTTTCTGCTTCCTTTGGGGTTAGTTTGTTGTTGTTTTTCCAATCCTTTCAGGTGTGCAGTTAATGCTTCAATTTTAGCTCTTTCTTCTTTTTTAATATATGCATTTAGAGCTATAAATTTCCCTCTCAGTATTTCTTTGGCTGCATCCCATAGGTTTTGATATGCTGTGTTGTCATTTTCATTCGATTTGAGGTAGTTACTGATTTCCTTTGAGATTTCCTCCTTGACCCACTGTTTCTCCAAGAGTGTGTTTTTTAATTTCCATATCTTCATGCCTAATTTAGTTCTCTGGCCCTTAGTGATTTCCAATTTCATTCCATTATGGTCAGAGAAATTACTTTGTATAATCTCAATCATTCTGAACTCATTGAGAGTTGTTCTGTGGCCTAGCATGTGGTCTATCTTGGAGTATGATCCCGGTGCGCTCAAGAAGAATGTATATCCCACTGTATTAGCGTGTAGTGTTCTGTATATGTCTATTAGGTCGAGATCTTCTAATGTATTATTCAGGTTCTTTTTTTCTTTACTGATTCTCTGTCTAGATATTCTGTCTAATGGTGATAATGGTTTATTAAAGTCCCCCACTATTATCGTGGAGGCATTTATTTCTCCACTTAGTTTTACCAGTGTTTGTCTCACATATTTAGAGGCACCCTGATTAGGTGCATAAATGTTTATGATTGTTCTCTCTTCTTGAGAGATTACCCCTTTTACTAATATATAGTGTCCATCTTTGTCTGTTATGATTGTTTTGCATTTAAAGTCTATTTTGTCCGATATGAGAATAGCTGCTCCTGCCCTTTTTTGGTTATTATTTCCTTGTAAAATTGTTTTCCACCCATTTACTTTCAGCCTCCTTGAATCCCTTGGTCTAAGGTGGGTCTCTTGTAAACAACATATAGATGGGTCATATTTCTTTATCCATTCTGCCAATCTGTGTCTTTTGACTGGTGAGTTTAATCCATGAACATTCAGTGTTACTACTCTCATTGAATTTCTTACATCTGCCATATTTTCTTTGGGTTTATGTATGTCTTTTGTAGTTTTTGTTTCTCTTTATGTCGTTACTGTTGTTCTTACACTCTCCTCCAACTCTCTCTCTCTTGTTTTTTCCTTTCACCCTTTAGAGCTTCTTTTAGTATTTCTTGAAGTGCAGGTTTCTTGTTGGCATATTCCCTTAATTTCTGTTTATCTGTGAATATTTTGAACTCTCCGTCATTTATGAATGCCAGCTTTGCTGGATAGAGAATTCGTTGTTGGAAAATTTTCTTATAGTACCTTGACTATGTCATACCACTGTCTTCTTGCCTCCATGGTTTCAGCTGAGAATTCAGCACTTAATCTTATTGTGCTTCCTTTGTATATGATGGTTCTCTTTTCTCTTACTGCCTTGAGTATTTTCTCTTTGTCTTGAGCATTGGACATTTTGACAAGTATATGTCTTGGGGTTGGCCTGTTGGGACTTATAGTGTTTGGGGTGCGCTGTGCTTCCTGGATATGTACATCCATCTCCCTCATTAGGGTTGGGAAGTTTTCAGCCATTATTTCCTTCAAAACTCCTTCTGTTCCCTTTCTCTTCTCTTCTCCTTCTGGAATGCCTATGATGTGTGTGTTTGTGCATTTTGTGTTATCGGTTATATCCCTGAGTCCCTGCTGGATTTTTTCTTTCTTTTTAACTATCTTTTCTACTCTCCTTTTGATTTCAGATGTACTGTCTTCCAGATCACTTATTCTTTCTTCTGACTGTTCAAATCTGCTGTTATGTGAATCCATCGTCTTTTTTATTTCTTGGATTGTGCTATTCATCGGCGTCATATCCATTGTCTTTTTATGCATGCTTAGAATTTCTTCAGTATGTGCTCCCAGTGTCTTCTTAATATCCTTAATCTCTTCCTTCATTTCAAGAAGTTAGTCCATGATTAGTTATTCTATGTTCTGCGTCTCTTCCTGATTTTTGGTTTGTTCTTTGGAGTGTTTTGTGCCTTCCACTTTCTCAGTATGGCTTGTAATTTTTTGTTGCCCTCTGGTCATCATTCTATCTTGATGGGTTTATTCAGTTGATTAGCTTCTCTCTCTGCTGTAGAGTTTTATTTAGCTTGTAGTTCTGTGTGTGTAAGTTTTCTCATTGATGCTTTCTTCCCCTTGTTGTATTTCCTTGCTTTTTCGTATGTTCCTTTAAAGGAAGAAGATTAGGGCTAGAGCAATCGAAAGGGGTAAGAAAGGAAAAGGGATAATAGTACTATTGATAAAAGTTAGAATAGGGGCCGTAGCAGATTTAGTAAATTGAATATTTAACTCATGTAGGCAGTGTTTAGTGATAGGAGAAAAATTGGAGTGCCTGCAATGGAATGGGGAATCAAATAGAGAAAAATATATAGAATATTTTATATGGCCAGAATGATGAGAGAGAAAACCAATAAAGAGTATGCTGAAAGAAAAAAGCTAATACAAAAAGAAAAAAAAAGAGAACAGAATAGACAAGATAGAAGTTAACAAGGGTGAAGTTGAGAGTGATTGAAAAAAGGTGGAATGTAAGAACCACAACAGAAAGCTGAAGGTAGAAAGATGAAGGAAGGAGAGGAGATAGTGTTGGTAGACACAATCACTATTCACAGAGGATGGAAAATCAAGGATGAAGAAGACCAGCAAAGAAGAAAAATTCTATCAGCACCTAATTAAAACAACAACAACAACAACAACAACAACAATGAGGGGAGAGTAGAGGTAAGAAGCACACAAGCATGCAATTAAATCTTAAGGATAAACAGCATTCCTTTTGGGCACTTGTGGAGCCTCTCAGCTTGTGTTCATTAATCAATTGCCTTGCAGCCTTCTTCTCTCTGCAGGCTTTGAGGCAGAATTTAGCAATTAAAGCAAGTCAATATGTTTCTCTCTATTTTTTGATGTAATAAGGGTCCTTAAAGAACTCCTCTTCTAGACCAACCCCTCCTGTGAGGGGACCCCAAATAGGCTCGTGGAGACTTATCTATTACTTCCACTGACTCCCCCAGGGGAGCTGAGACTGTTTTACTCAGCACGGAGCTGTAAAATGGCTGGGACCGCCCTTTGCTGTGCCTTGCATCCGTGCCACCATTAAGCGGATTCGCCTCTCCCCTCAGTCCAGCACCACTTCCAGCTGGCTAATTCACTCCCGTAAACTGCTAGGGGGTTCCGACGACCAAACCCACTGAAAGGAAACCCCTCTCCACCCCCTGTCAGAACCTTCCCACTCTCAGGGTTTATTCCCCACTTCAGAGGCCTACCAGTGAGGATTTGGACTGCCCAGCCCCCGTCCCAGAGAACGGGGCCCGGCTGCCTGTGTTTCCAGCTGGGGAGTAAAGAACTCACGAGTTTATACTGAACAGTCCAACTCACACTCCAGTTGCCTCCAGACTGATGCACTTAATACTCCTGTGCCCCAGGCTCCCAGCAAAGACCACGCTGTCAGGCTCCCGTCCCCAATCAGCCATCCTCTGCTTCAGAGCCGGTGAGTGCGCACCTAAACCAATGCCATCTTGCCTACTCTTTTAAATTCATTTTGAATTTAAAATCTAATTTGTCCAATATTAGTATCACTACTCCTGCTCTTTATTGGTTACTATTTTTGTAGAATATCTTTTTCCAACCTTTCACTTTCAACCTGGTTGTGCCTGTACATGAGGTAAGTCTCTTGTAGACAGCATTTAGATGGTTCATTTTTTATTACCATTCTATCAGTCTATATCTTTTGATTTGGGAGTTCAAGCCATTTCCATTCAATGTTATTACTGTAAAGGCATTGCTTACTTCGTCTTTTTTGGACTTTGGATTTCTACTGTTATATCTTACTATTGCCTGTTTTTTACCCTTTAAATTACCCTTCCTAATAATCTTCACTTCTACTGTCTTCTCCAAGTCTTTTGCCCTTGTTTTTCCTTTCAGGCTGCAGTACTCCCCTTAGTATCCCTTGTAATTCTGTTCTTTTGGTAACACACTCTCTCAGGTTTTATTTGTCTGTGAAGACTTTAAACTCATCCTCTTTTTTGAAGGACAGTTTTGATGGATAGAGAATTCTTGGCTGACAGTTTTTCTCTTTCAGTACCTTAAATACTTGATGCCACTTTCTTCTCACCTCTGTGGTTTCTGATGAGAGGTTGGTACTTAATTTTATCGAGGTTCCCTTTTATGCAATGTTTTGCTTTTCTCTTGCTGCTTTCACAATCCTCTCTTTATCTCTGATATTTGTCATTCTGAATACTAGATGTCTCAGAATAAGTCTATATGGATTTATTCTGTTTGGGGTGCATTGTCCTTCTTGGGTATTGATATTTATCTCTTTCATAAGGGTTGGTAAGTTTTCTGCCAATATTTCCTCAAATATTCTCTCTACCCATTTTTGATTCTCTGTTCCTTCTTGGACACCTATAACATGTATTTTTCTACATTTCATGCTTTCATTCAATTCCCTGAAACCCTGTTCTGTTTTTTACCATTCTCTTCTCTTTCTGTTCTCCTGTCTTTTCCAGTTTAGATGTTCTGTCCTCAACATCACTAATTCTGTCTTTAAACAACTCAAATCTGCTGTTATGTGCTTCTAATTTTTTAAAATTCATTCCCCAGGACAAAACACAAACCATTTATTTAATCAAGAGGAACCACTGTATTTTTCTGTTCCATTCAAATATTTTTGACCATTCTGACCTAGTTTATTAGAAAATTGGCACTCCTATACTAATCCTTTGAGACAATATAGCAGTAGATGTTTCCCATATGAAAGCATCTCTTGCTAATGGATTATTGAGTTTAAGCTGACTTGGTCATAAGGGACATTCATCTTACTAAAAAAATGCAATTAGCAATTCTTTTTTGTTCATCTGGTTGGATCCTTTACTTTTAGCTAAAGTTAAAATAATTGTATTTACCACTACTATTTGCATTATTATAATGCATAGTTTTTATATAGCAGAATGCATAGAATATATTGATTCAAGTTTGTTAAATATTCCACACATATAAGCCTTCTCTAAAGTGTTTTCACCCAGATATCTAAATAGAATATGATCTCATATTGACAGCAAATTTTACATAACTTCAATTATATAAGATACTACTTTCTAATATTTCAAAAATATTTTATTTTATAGACAGAAAATTTAGTTTTTCATTTAAAACTAAAATATTTGCCTTGCAAATATTTTCTTCCATTGTGTGTGCTATCTTTGTAATTTCATGGTGAAGTACTTTCATGCAGAAAAATTTTACGTTTTGTTGTTGTCCCATTTATCTATTTTTTTCTTTTGTTGCTCATGCATTTGGTGTAAAATTTAAGAAACCATTAAGATACTAAATATGAGGTATTGAAGATGCTTCCTTACATTTTGTTCTCAGAGTTTTATAGTCCTTGTTCTTTGGGTCTTTGATCCACTTTGATTTAATTTTTCTATATGGCATGAGATAGGGGTTACTGTTCATTATTTTGCATATGGATATCCAGTTTTTGCAGAACCATTTTTTGGAGAGACTATTCTTTCTCAATTGAACAGACTTGACACACTTTTCAAATTCAATTGGCTATAGGTGTGTGGGTCTAACTTTGAACACTCAATTTGATTCCATTGTTCTATATATCTGTCCTTGTACCAGTACCATACTCTTTTGACCACTATAGCTTTGTAATAAATTTTAAAATTAGAAAGTTGTGACTCCTTCAACTTTTTAAAGATGGTTTTTGGCTATTCAGGCTCCTTAACCTTCCATATACATTTGATGATTGACTTCAATTTCCTCAAAGAAGGCTGTTAGAAGTTTGAGATTTCATTGAATCTGTAAATAACTTTGGTTAGAATTAAAATCTTAACAATATTTAATTTTCAAATCCATAAACATGGGATGCCTTTCCATTTAATTTTGGTCTCTTTTGATTTCTTTTAGCAATGTTTTATAGTTTTCCATGTATAATTCCTTTACATCCTTGGTTAAATTTATTCCTAGATATTTTATTCTTTTCATTGCCATGATAATGGAATTATTTTCTTAATTTCCTCTTTAAATTTTTCATTATGCATGTATAAAAAATTGATAATTTTTGTATGTTGTTCTTGTACCCTGCCATTTGCTGAATTTGTTTATTTACTTTAGTGGCTTTATTGTAGATTTTTCAGTATTTTCTATATAGGATAATATTTTTTGAAGGGAATGTTTTATTTCTTTCTTTTAAATTTGTGTAGCTTTTATTTATTTTACTTGCAAACTTGCTCAAAATAGGACTTCCAGTACAATGTTGAGTAGCAGTGGTGACAGTGGGCATTTCTGTCTTCTTCCTCATCTTAGAGGGAAGGATTTTATCATGTTGAGGACTATTCCTAGTTTCCTAAGCATTTTTATCATGAAGAAGTGCTCGATTTTGTCAGATAACTTTTCTGTATCAATTAAGATACTAATGTGTATTTTCCCCTTAATTCTGTCAGTCTAGTGTATGGCATTAATTTAGTTTCTAATGTTGAACCACACTTGCATACCTGGGAAAAATTCCACTTGATCATGGTTTGTCCCCCCACCTTTTTGTTATACTTATTATAAATAATATTAATTAATTTATTCAGATATTAATTTAGCATATAATATGTGCTAAGAACTGCCTTAAGTATATAACAGTGAACAAGATAGGAAAATATCTGTGCACATATAGAGATTAGACTTTCCTAGGGGAAGACTTATTGAAATAAAAAAAGAATGTAGGGATGTTTATAGAGACATTATTTATAATAAAAAATAAGTCCATAAAATCTTGATGCATGAAAGTATCTGATTTATTAACTGGTCATATAAAATATGGTAGTTTCATATACTGAATATAACAATTTCAAATCATGGTTTTAAATAATTTAGGAAATGAATATGCTCATGATATAGTAGAAAGGATAAAAAAATACAACTTTTTATAAAGGTTATGTATATTCACAGATTCAGGTACACACACACACACATGCCCATGCACATACATGATAGAGATTATGGCCTTGATACCTGGCCTCTGACTGCCTGTGTTCAAATCCTTGCATTACCACCAGGTGAGCGAACTTGGGTTTTTTATACAACCTGTATAAGCCTCAGTTTACTCAACTAGAAAATGTTGATAGTAATAGTACTGTCCTCATAAGATTTTTTTGAAGATAAGGTAAGCTTATACTTGCATAATAATTCAGGTAATATATTGCATTTATGGGGCAAATGAATGGTAGTCATTCATTGAAATATGCATGTATATGAATAATAATTCACATTGGTTTTTAAGCTGTTATGAATTTAATCGACAGGTGATCATTATTTTTAACATCAGGTTTATTGAGGTATAATTTAGGTTTAGTAAAATTTATCCACTCTTTTTAGTGTAGGGTCCTGTATGTTTTGGCAATGGTATACCATTGCATAGACATCACAAAAATCATGATATAGCATAATTTTATTATTCAAAAATGTTCCATTATGTCTCCTTTTAGCCTACCTCTTCTCTACTTCCAGCCAATTGCATCTACTGACTCATTTTCTATCTCTTATCTCTCTAGTTTTGCATTTTCCTGGATAGTATATAAATGATATCATATGTTGTATGTACTCTCTTGATTATGTCTTCTTTTGCTTAATAAATTTGGCATTCATCCATGTTGTTGGGTAGATCAGATTATTTTCTTTATTTCTGAGTGTAATCCACTGTATGAAAGCACCACAGTGGGTCTATGCATTCACAAATGGACAATTAGTTTACATCTAGTATTTTGAGATTTTGAATAAAACCTCTATGAACATTAGAGTGTAAGTTTTTGTATAAACATAACTTTCATTTCTCAAGTGTTGTATGCAGCTAAAGTGGTGGTTAAAAGGACGCTTACAGTGTTAGAAATTATACTAAAAATGAAGACTATTCTAAAATAAGTTTGCACAGTAAGAGAGTAGAAAAATAAAAATAAACTAAACCCACTGCAAGCACAATAAAGGAAATAAGAACAGAAATTAGTGAAACTGACAATCTTTATCTTTTTACTGATGTGTTTAAACTATTTACATCTAACACAATTACCGATATGGTTGAATTTTAATCTAACATCTTGCTAATTGTTTTCTTTATTCTCTGTCTGCTTTGCTAGTACCTGCATAAATTTTTTAATTCTATTTTATCCCCACTATTGTCTTTTCATTTACAACCTCCTATATATTGTTTCACGGTTACCCTAGTCTTTTTAATGTAGTCATTAAATTTATCACCACCTGCTTTCAAATAATGTTAAACTATTTCATATTTAGTGTAAGAACTTTAAACATTATGCTTCTAATCCCTCCCTTCAATCTTTGTGCTACCGTTGTCATACATTTTATCAATGTATATGCTATAAACTACAAAAATATTGCACTGATATTGCTTTAGGCAATCTATTATCTTTTCATTGTGATGAAAAATTAAAAGAAAACTCTTATAATTACATTAACAAAATAATGCCAGAACTTTTTCCTTTCTTTGTTACATCCACATTAATGTTTTGTATCAAGCTTTTACTGTCTTTAAACGTTTTTCTGAACATTTCTTCTAGCACACATATCCTGAAAATTATTTCTCTAAGCTTTTATTTGTCTGAAAGTCTTTAAGCATTATTTAAAAATTATTTTTCAAAGTATAAAATTCTCACTTATCATATACTTTACTTTTATTTCAGTACTTTATGTACATCATTACATTGCTTTCCAGCATACGTAGTTTCTGATGCGAAACTATGTTAGTTCATTGTTATTCTTATGTTTGTTCTTCTATATGGAATGAATGTTTTCATTTTGGCTGTCTTGATAATTTCTCTTTATTTTTATTTTAAGCAGATTGCATATGATGTGTCTAGGGTGTGTGTGTGTGTGTGTATGTGTGTGTATTTCTGGTTGGGCGTTTATCCATCTCAGGGTTCTCTGAGATTCTTTGTTGCTCTATGTCATATTATTTTTGGAAAAACTTTAACCATTATATTTTCCAATATTTCTTGTCTCCATTCTCCCTGTATCTTCCTCCTGGGATTCTACTGTCAGTTTTGTTCATTCTTTTTTTTTCTACTTTGGTTTTAGTTTGGATAATTTCCACTGACCTGTCTTTAATTTTTCTGATTCTTTTCTCAACTTTGTCATGTCTACCAATAATCCCATCAAAGCATTATTTATTCATGTTCCCATTTATTTATTTATTCTTATTTCTAGCATTTCTGTTTGACTCTTTCTTACAGTTTCTAGTTCTTCACTGAGCTTCCTCATCTGTTCATTCATCTTTTCCACCTTTCCCACAAGAGACTTTGGCATATTAATCATAGTTATTTTAAACTATTTTTTGTATCTCCCACATTTTCTTCATCTTTGAGTACATTTCACCTGATAACTTTGTCCTTTGAGAATGATTTTCTTTCCTTGCTTTTTTGTGCATCTCATATTGTTTTTGTTTGAATGCCAGGCTTTGTGTCCAGAGTAGTATAGAATGTGATAAATAATATATTTGCTTGGAATGGGTATGTCTCTCCCTATTCTGGTTGTTAGTGTGGGGGTTTCAGCTAAGTAGTCAGGAGATGAGCTGTGTTTGGATTTCATTGTTGCTATGGTTGCTTTCAATTCACCATGGGCTTCAAATTCTTCCATTACCTTGTGCTTGGGGTGTCAAATGGTTTTTCTCAATGTTTCTTGTTCACTCTGGCTTTTGGCCTTCTCTCTGTGCCTGCAGCACTTACAAGATCTCTCTCCAAGTTCGTACTCTTGCCCCAGGAATAGACAGCTGTTGCTTAATTTCTTGGTGCTTGTTAACCTGGTGGTGGAGTGAGGTTTCCGTTGTCTTGCTTCATCCTATTTAGGCTTCCGAAGGCTTATGTGCCTGGTTGTAGGAGTGGGATTTCTCAGTGACAGCAGTCCTCATGGATGCCAAACTCTCTGTATTCTGGGCCTGTATTTTGCACGGGATAAGGTTTTCCATACCTTCCCAGCCTTAGATGACCTCTGTTGTTGTTGGAATGGGATCCTGACTGCTGAACTGTTTAATACCTTTCCCTGAGAGTTGAGGATTTTTGCTTGTACTCTTCTCGCTGTCAAACCAAACCTTCAGCTACTAATGGGGATAATAGGATTTGCTGCCTGTTTCCTAGAAAATCAAGGCTTTCGCTCTGTGAGAGAGAAGAGCTGGGTCTGGGCTTCAGTCCTTTTTGAAAGAGGCAGTCATTTCCCCTATTCAGGTCTGCACCCACCAGGAGAGGCTCTCTCTAATGAATCTCTCATCCTCAGCCAATCTTTTCATGAGCACGCAATGGAGGACCCTGAAGAAAATCTTGCAGAAGGTGCAAACTTCTCTTTCGTCTGCAGCTCCTAGAAGATCTATACTCTCGTTCCAGTTCAAACACAACTTTTTGCATTTGCTACCAAATTTGTCTGAATGTTTCTTATCTCCTTGTAGGGCCCAGTCCTTCTTTCCATACTTTGTTACAAGGGAACCAGTGCTTGCATCCACTCTCTTTGAGGAGCTTGGTATTTTCTTTGATTTCAAGTTATTTGGTTTCCAAGCAAAACCTCAACACTCAGATGAGTTCAAGGAAATTATGGTTTGTAGTTTATGTATTTTTTCCTTGATTGTTATCATGGGACTGATCTTTCAAGCTTTCTATATCTGAGGCAGAAGCCAAATTATGTGTTTACACAATTTTTTTTCTAAATTTCTAAAAATGAGCATATAAATTGCTCTAACAATAAAAAACATTAGTAATTAAAATAAATCTTAGAGGATACTGAATGTATGGTATAATAAATTTAGGTTATGGTTTCATGCCTAAAGAGAACCTCATCCCTTTATTTGATAATGTCTTATATGAGTAATACCAAAACTTAATTTTAATAGTCCTTCCTTAAATTTCTTTGACATATTAAAAGCAGGTAGACAATTTTATAATTCCACTTTTTTAAAAAAGCTCTGTTTCCCTTTTGGAAAAACAAATCTTTACTTTTGGCTTTTGACTTTTATTTGCACCTTCATTTTTGTCAGGTTTTAGTGGCTTTAAATTTACAATTAAGAATATATGCCAAAAATTAAAACTAATGATAAATGTGTTGTTGATCTTACATTGATTCAATTAGTAAAGATGAACCTATCTCTAACTACAAGTTATTACTTAATTATGCAATGAAGAGAAATTTTGTAGTTCTTTACAAAATATTAGAAATCAGCATGATATCAAATTCTAGCAGTAAGGTAGAGCTTATAGGGTTTTCAATAATCATTTAATTTGATGGAGATAAAATGCTTGAAAAATACATTAACATAATTCTTAATATAAAAAATAGAATGACTTAATTGATTAATTTATCATGGAATTTAAAATTTGCTAATATTAAAATAAAATAAAGACCAACAAAACTAAAAATAACGTTAAAATGAATCTATTAATTTTCCAGGCAAGGGAATACAGGCCAGTGAAAAAATTCACTGACTAGTTGGCTGAGGGGAAAGCGAGAGGGATTTTAATTACTAAAAAGTGTGACGGGCACAAGAATTTAAAAATGACTAGCACTCTGGATAGGATGGGATTAATTCACAGTGACAGAAACCCAAATAATTAGCAAGTATAAAAATACAACAGTGTATAATAAATATGAGTAAAACAATCATATGTGTGAAAGCTGTGTGTCCAGGAGATAATTCATTACACTGATCAGAATTTGGTAGAGACCAAGGCCCTTTCATTTGAGAGGTTTTGTTTTTCCCAGAATATAAATACATTAGTAAGATTTTGTCCTCAACAATTAGTCAGACACTATTTATCAAAGAATCAGAGTTTCTGGTACAAAAATTCCCATTAACATGGTCTATACACAGTTAGATAGAATGTGTTCCATTATTCACTGGTCAAGATAGGATCTTCAATTCATTAGACCCAGTTGGGATCTGGTAGCGAAGGATCAATAAAAACCATGGTCTTTTTAATTTCAGCTTTTTGAGCCAACAGTTGGTCTTGAAATCTACCAGCCAAATGCTACTTAAGTGGAATGTTTCCTTTGCACATACATTATTTAATTTCTGTCCACTTTTCCACAAACCTTTCTACCATCATCATCAATACAAACACTATGGATTTAATACAGAAAAAATTAGATTGACCATTCCAGGAAATTTGAAACTTAGAAAATAAGATACTTTAAAGGGGACCAGGTAGCCTACACAAATTAGAGGTAATTGTAGAATACAAATTTCAGTACCAGAACATATTGTATATATTAATTTTAGCTATTGAAATTCAATCTCTACCACCTTATAAAAGATAAATAAGAAAAATTGAGACTACATTACATTATATTCAGTAGCTTTTCCACGATTCCAAATTGAAGATCTTAAAATTGCTATTCTGATTAAAGGATTGGGTAGATGACATATTTATTTAGTGTGACTTGAGTAAATGGAAATTCTTTGTGTTTTCTGTTGGATTGGGGATGGGATGCAGACATTGCTGTAATCTCCAAAGTCATCCCCTGAGGACTACTGTCTAAACTTTAACCTTTTAGAGTTAAACAAAAACTGTAGCTACTCTGTAGACATTTGATTATCTCTAAACATTTTCTTGGAATTGCTGTTCAAGCATTTTCTTGAACTACCCAAAAAGGAAGGTGAATATCTGAACCTGTGTGTTCTCCGCTGAGGGGAGCAGTGGAGTGAGAAGGTTCAGGGTTGCTAAGGCTGGAGAATGTTAATGGGAATTCTTGCACTAAAAGCTCTGATTCTTTGATAAATAGTGTCTGATTAATTGTTGAGGACAAAATCTTATTAATGTGTTTCTATTCTGGGAAAAACAAAACCTCTCAAATGAAAAGGCCTTGGTCTCTACCAAATTCTCATGAGTGTAATGAATTAGCTGCTGGACACACAGCTTTCACCCTTATGATTGTTTTACTCGTATTTATTATGCACTACTGTATTTTTATACTTGCTAATTGTTTGGGCTTTTGTCACTCAGGTAGAGAAAAACAGTGCTAATTTATGTTATGTTTTATATCCTTGCACTGAGTCATTTTCTGTCTTTTAAAACCCATGCCACTTTTGATAAATTAAAAATATATATATTATTTACATTTAGAATAATAAGCAGCCTGGGGGATCTAAGAAATATTAATTTTGAATATAGCCACAAATAAGAAACATTTTGCTGTTTGCTTTTAGTAGTTTTCTTTAAAATAATCATTTTTTTCAAAATATAAAATTAAAATACAACACTGAATATGCTTTTCAAAACTAATATACCCTTATCTAGACATCTCAATGCCCTGCACCACTCACCCCAGGTTTCATCACTAGACTAGAATATCTCTAGTGAATATAATTTAAGCATCATTGAACTAAAAATATATTCCTTTCATTTTCATGTTATTTTTTATGCTCATAAATATCCACATTAACTGGGATGAAATCATATTTTCTGTGAGTAGTTTGTGTCTGCCTTATCCTATTCAAGAGGATCTAAGCTATGATAAAGGATAATATACTTTATTTATTAACTTATTGAGTGATTCATTTATTCAGTATATAGTACAGAGTACATACTGTGTAACAGACACTGTTCTGGTATGTGTAGATACAGTAAGTTCTGCTATTATACTTGTTTTGAATGTGTTTTAACACAATTCTTGTGTTACAATACAATTTTAGAAAAATAACAGCTTTGCATTTACTTATGCATGATATTGTTGGGAAACACTCAGTGAACTCAGAAAATTGCACCCAGCTGAATCTAGCTTCATACGAATACAGAAACCACACACACACACACACACACACACACACACACACACACATTTCAAACGTCTACCAGCTGCCTCACTTCACTGTACGTGTTATTAGTCACAGCCATTTATATTCGGCGTTGCCACTTTCCATTAGTTTTGGATAACCCTCCTTCCACCACTTCACAAGAACTCACAAGCTGCCACCTTTCAAAAGCACACTTCCACAAGCAAACCCGACATCTTTTAAAGGTGAAGTACCATGTTTATTATAGTAGTTGTATATTTCTTGTCCATTTAACATGTGTAAATCTGTGCTATCATTTGATTAAGTTCTAATCTTGCCTTGTTAAGTCACCAACAAAATTTCTGAGTTTTGTACCCATAACTCCATTTTTTCCATAAATCTTGAGGTTTTTACTGCATAATTTTACATAGCATTGTGATTTTAGGACCACAATTGTTTTGTTATAGCAGAATTAAAAGATATTACTGAGCAAAAGAATGTAAAAATATCATGTCCTTGTGGAGTTTATATTCTGGTAGAGGAAAGAGAGAAAATAATCATAATGAATCAGTAGGTGATCTAGAATATCAAAATCTGACAAATGCTTTGAAGGAAACTATTAAGTAAAGTGGTAGGCGTTGGTAGGAATGGGGGTGTATAGCAATTTCAAAATATAAGTTGATCAGTATAAGCCTTACTGTGAAGGTGAGTTTTACAGAAATATTACTGTAAGGTTTTCATAATTTTCAAACAGTTAAAAACATAGCTCTCATTCAAATATGCAATGAGAATGCAGCTAAGATTTTATTCCAATACTAGGTTAATGAGGGAATCAGTAACATGGACTCATGAAAGAACATTCACAGCTTGGGATCTGTAAGTGACTTGAGAATAAGCCTGCTAAGTTAGATGTAAAACTGACTAATGTCATTAGGATTTTAAACCATAATTTTTGGAGTTAGCTTTTTTACTAGAGAGAAACTGTATGCATCTTTATTGGACAAAAATCTGCAAGACAGTATGTAAATTCACTAAAATTGCCACCTGTATTAGTCCACAGTCAACAATCTGTGGTAAACACTGAGTCAAAACAAAATACATTCTCCTAAACTATCCTTGGGTAAGTGAGTTAAACGATGACCTTGAAGAGACACACCACCTACCTTTTTCACTTATATCCAAACGTTAGATAATTTTTCTCAGGAAGGTGGAGCCATGTGGATATATTTGCAAATAGCTTTTAAGGCAAAGGAAACCACTGGTGCAAAAGCTTTCAGGCAGAATTTATCTGGACAGTTTTACAGTCAACCAGAAGGCCACTGGGGCTAGAAGGGAATGAACAAGGGGAAATAGGGCTTTGTAGGACCTTAGAGGCACTAGAAAGATTTTGGCTTTTAGACTGGTGAAATGGAGAGTCATGGAAGGAATTTGTTCAGATCAAAGCCAAAATCTGATTTTTAATTTCAAAAGATCACCATGTCTGTTATACAGAGAATGCATGGAGTGGGCTTGGATGGGAACAAGAAGGCAAGTTAGCAGGCTGTTCCAGTACTCCAGGTTTGGTGTGGTATCCATGCAGGTGATAAGTCATCAGCACTAGATGTGGTTTTTATAGTAGAGAAACAATATTTCCTGATGAATTGCATTGGAAGTGTGAGAAAAAAAAATTGACTTTGAAGCAACTAGAAAAGAGGAAGTTGTCAATAACTGGGAAAACAGCAGGTGGAACAGGTTTAGAGGGCAAGAGCAGGAATTTAGATTTAGAACAGTTAAGTTTGATTATGACTTGTCTCAACTTCTTAGCCAAAAGCTTCGATGTTTAACTTAGTGTGAAGAAATAGAAGAAACACTGAAAAGTAGAAATACATTTGTTCTTTAACATGAAATCATAGACGCAAAATTTTTAGATTTACTTAGGAATTTATTTTGTGGAAATGATTTGATAACTTTCTTAAATGCAGAAAGGATGATAATTACCTCCCTGAAATAAAATAATAAAATATTCAAGTAAAAGAGTTATGAAGAAAAGGCAAACCAGAATTTGAAAAGGCATTAGATACCTTCTTAGAAAAATATTTACAATATGTAATATCGGTAATTATGGGTTATGAGTGAACCATAGGAGAAATTTTGATTTGAAATCTGTCTTGTCCTAAACAAAGCTCACTCAGGTTGACTTATTATTTGATACAATCTATTTGTGGTTCATGGTTAAGTAATAAATTTTCCCCTGTTTTCACATATAAATGGCATAGAATTACTAATATCTATCTATAACTTTCTAAATTTATTTGAATAATATGCTTTATTCCTATTGCTTAAATTTTAAGGTATTCATTTCTAAATGTTCTGTCACTTTAACATGAAAAAACATCTATTTAAAAAGAGTTAAATATTAAACTATGTCAATTATTACTGTTTTGTTATCTTCAAATTCAAATCTTGAAAACCTCCTTAATTTATTTTGTTTTCTTTCTCCAACCTTGAATGGAGATAAAATGATCTTAGTTTCACACTCTTGTAAAATTAGACTAGGATGAAGAAGAAAATAATTGTGTGTTTAATAAGATTATATGTGCTTTTTATTTTTCTGTTAAAAAGACATATATAAATATATCTTCAGTCATCAAATGAAACATATGATTAGAGATGTTAACTTAAACTTCAATCTGTTCATTTATTATTATTTTAAAATTTTTATTTATATATATAATGACCTATATTCTATAAGCATAAATCAAATTTTCTCATAATAGAAAATAAACCATGTTTTATTCCAAAAATGTATTTAGCTTTTCCCTACATCCTCTTTTAAAAATTCGATTTTAGGTCTTTGGGAGGATAAAGGACAGAGAATTCTTTAAGCTAAAAATATGTCATATGTCAAAATATTTTAAGAGCCTTCTGGGATTCAAGGAGGAAGGACTGTCTTTTTTGTCAATCAGAAAATAACTGAAGAGAAAAGATACATTGGTTTTTGTTTTTTTTTTTTGTGTGTGTGTGTGTGTGTGATTTTTTATCTTTAGAATTTGTTCAAATTCTGTCCATAAATGTAAGATTTACTTTTTTTCCTTCGTTGGCTCAAATCTTCCAGAGTTTATTGCATTTGTGTCTACTAGTGGCATTGTGATATTAGTTAAACTTTATAGAAATATTTCTTCTCTGGAATTACTATTCCATAGGAGAATGGTACCATTCTTTCTCTTTATTTATTATTTTTTAGGGTGGTGGTTTCAATTGGTCTTTGCAATATATGATGCACAATTTGCCAATTAAACAAACCGATGAACTAAATAAAATGAAAGACATCTGAGTGACCTGAGAACTATCAATGCTTACACAAAAACTTTATTGATATGTAAGGAAATAGGCCAAATTCTTTTGAACTATTATATAAATCTGTATGTGATATATTAAAAATAAATTGGAAAGTGATCTGCTCTTTATTTTTAAGCAATGACTTCCCTTAATATTAACAGAAGTTTGATCTTCCAAGTATGGTTATGAAACTCTGGTCCATTTTAAAAAGTCAAACTAGCTGAATTATTATAGACTCTGGTAAAATTGCTCCTTTAGCATCTCAAGGTTTAAAAAAAATCAATTTTATATGATTATTATTAAAGATGCTTGTGTTGGGGTATTATATGCTGCCAAGCAGAACCACTATGTCTTATTTCAATTCTAGATAATTAGGGGAGGGAAATGAGATTGGTTTTTTAAGAGCAAGTTTTATTTAAAAGGTGATAGGCACTGAATTTTCCAGAGCATCTAATTTACTATTTCATTCTACTAAATCTGATCATATTTTCATTTTAAAGAATGCTCTTCTATTAAAAGAACTTGCAGTATCTTCAGGTCATGTAGTTAAAAGGGTAAAGATGCAAAATATTTAAAGAAAGTAGATAAATGATAAACATCTGTTAGAATAGCTACATCAGGGCTTCGTGTTTTTAAATTTTATTATTATAATGTGTTTATCAGTTTTGATATTGTGAAAAATATTTGGATTAGTAGTCAGAAATCTTCTTCAAAATCAAAGAAGACTTAGATTTCTGCCTCTGGTCTGCTACAGTGAGACAAAAAGAATAGCAAAAGGAATGAGCCTAGATTTTGGAGCCCTTTGGAGCTGAATCTGATATCATTTCTACCGATGGCTGTGTAACCTTGCCCAATCTCCTTCAACTTTATGAACTTTAGCATGGAGGTAAAGATCTCTGTCTAAAAATTACAAAATTTGCTGGGAATCTTTCATTTTCAAGTGCCAATATACTTAATTCAAATTAATTTAAAGGAATAAAAACAAAGAAAGGAAAAATGAAGGAAAGAAGAAAGTAACAGAAGGAGAAAGGATGGGGAAAAGGAGAGAAGGAGGGAATGAAGGAAAGAGGAAGGAAGAAAGAGAGGAAGAAATAAAAAAGAAAAGAGAGCAATTATTGGTACATTGAACTGATAGTCCATGTGTAGACTTGCTTTCAAGCATTCTTTGATTCAAAAGGTCCAAATGATATTATCAGTACCAATTTAGCTACATTTCTTGGCTTGCTCAATTTTATCATCAAACTGGCTCCTATTATGGTAGCAAGAGAGGATCAGCACCAAGTCTTACACACTATTACCAGCAAGTCCAGCAGGAGAGAGCAAGCTTCTCTTTTTCATAAGTCCCAGCATTAATATTCTAGCATCTCCTTAGCTCTAAGTAGTTTTAATCCTATTAACCATTTACCATAGCCAGGAAGTGGGGCAAGCTGATTAGATTAAGCCAGTCAAGACCAATCTCTGGAAATGGAGCTGGGATCAATCTTAAATAAATGGTTTGTGTCTGCTGCTGGCTTTCTATGTCCATTCCATTTTTATCAGATGACCACATGATAGAGGAAGAGTTCTCAAAGGAAATATTGTGTGGTCACTTCCTGAAAGAAAGAGAATAGATGTGGGAGAGTCAACACCAGGCATTGCCTTCAAGGATTCTTGTTAAAATGAAGTGTCTTAACATATGCAAAATGCTTATACCAAATTAGATGCACCAATATATGAGTGCTGTGTACCCAACTTCTTTTCATTTTATGGCTAAAGCACATCAGTGGTTTTCAATAAGATTTTTATTACAAATTGATATGATATCTCAAAATATGTCCTAGAATAGTTAACAGCACTTAAAAATAATTTTATA
Source organism: Chaetophractus vellerosus (assembly GCA_004027955.1). Taxonomy (NCBI): domain Eukaryota; kingdom Metazoa; phylum Chordata; class Mammalia; order Cingulata; family Chlamyphoridae; genus Chaetophractus; species Chaetophractus vellerosus. The sequence continues at coordinate 20,604 of PVKH010002767.1, forward strand.
AATATATTTTAAGAATCCTTATTGCTTTGAAAATGTTAATTCTCACTTTCTTCTAGTGCTTTTGTGTGTGTGTGATAGAAGAAGGTGTAGAGGTAAAGTTAGCTCATCTTATTCCAGTGTCACCCCATGAAAGCACATTATTGTATCCTATTGGTTGCTATCAGTATTACAAATTAATGAGATGTTTTACTTCACTTTAAATATGTTTAGGTTTTGAATAAATTGAAGTATAATAATAATAACGAAAGTGACAAATAGGTCATTGATATTAGTTACAGGGATGTCAGCAGAGCAAAAGAGGAGACATACTGAACTTAAAAATTAGCTTTTGTTGTGGTTCTAAATTTATGCTTTTCTGTGAAAATTAAGTGGATTCCACTAATACATTTATGATTGTTTTATGTTTTATTGTTATAATCTGTTAGTATTGCAGTTCTGACTGATAAATTATTTGCCATTGAAAATAAAAGTGAACCAGGAGAAATATATGTTATTTTACTTACTAATGATGATGATATAAAAGTCAAAATGGTACTGATCCAACACTTGTTTAAAGTGGAAATGTTTTGATAACTTTAAGGGCAAATTAAACAACCTCTACAATCCTTTAATTTGTAATGAGTATTTAGACATATACATTTGAAAGTCAATTTAGTTTATTCATGAACATGCTTAGTAAAGTCTTTTCCAGGGTGAGAGCTACAGTTCCAGCCAGCAAATAGATGTAATTAGTTAGCAAAGGAATACCAGAATTCCTTTAATGGTCTCTGCAGTTTCCCACCACTCTTCATCATTTTTAACTGAATTGCCCACATAAAGTTAAATGCTTGAAATAATTTCCTTACAGACCATCATTAAATAGACAATTGTAACATAGCAATTTTATGCAAAGTTGGAAATGCTTTCACATGAATATCAATTTTAGTGAGTTTTTAAAGAGAGAAATGATGAGTCATGCTACCACTGCAGAGAAAAAGGCAATAGAGCCAAGTCTTGTTTGTTCTGAAGACTTACAAGACCCATCGTGTTTATTTGAATGTAAATATGTAAACATGCAATGGCTTTTGAAACAGTGGTGCAGTGCACAAACTATGGGCTCATAAATTTACATTCATTTGCCTACCCCAAGACAATATAATATATGAAAAATCAATAGAAAGTGATCATTCAGCAGATGGATTTCCTTATGTGGTGGAATGAGTGGGAATGACCAATTTTTCTTTCAAATTTCACCCATTGTACTACATATTTCTTAAACATTCACAAGACATTGGAGATAGAATGCATTTTAAATAAGATGTACTTGATGTTCATGGTTTTGGCTATTGATTTCCAATATTTAACACTGCCCTATGGAAATAGTTTTCCCAGACAAAATGTAGGAAGAAGCAAAACCCATGTACTTTATATAGAATATTTCTGTTTTTAATATCACCTTTTATTCAGTTTAACGATTCAACCTAGTGCATATCCTTATAATAGTTTTCAATTAAAACAGGGTCATTTTCTCTGGGTATCAGTGTGTGTGTGTATGTGAGTGTGTGTGTATGCATGAGAAAGAGAACTTGAGTGTTTTCTTAGCAAAGAGGAACATTTTACAGACCCATTTTTGGAATGTTGTCATCAATTTAAATGACTAAAATTAAATACCATATTAAGGATATAGAGGAAATATTTGAAAACAAGCTCAAAAGAAGTGAGGAAAGCTGTGTAAAGTGTGGAAATTTGCCAGGAGCAAATAAAAATGGTGATAAATATGCACAACAGGAAAACTCACAAGCCAATAATTTCTAAGTATAAATAATATACATAGTGGTGTACAGAAGGAACTTTGTACAAATACGCAGTTGCATAGAAAGCAAAGCATAGTGGTCAAAAGCTTGTTTTGTACATGTCAAGGCATTGATGTCATATATGAACATAAATGATTTTTCCACCAGTATTCCAGTCACACTTTTGTTTTGCTTGAGGCCATTTCTCAATTCATGTATAAATAAATGTTCAAAAGTCCAGATTGAGTGATAGGATTCCTAAAAAATGAATAATTGAATTTACTAGATAGACTTGTGAGCACTATAGTATCTAGAGTATTTGCCAGAGATATTCTAAGCAATCAGAAGTCTTTGACCCTGGAAATTTCCCTTTCACTAGATTAAGGAAAGAGAGAACTCAGAATGTTAAGCAGGTAGCATTCTGCTTTATTTTCGAGAGTCTGCAACCAGGTTTGTATAGCCCCACAATCTTTATCTTCTCATCAGTATGCCTTCTTCTTCCATACCAAATGACTTGAGGTGAATTATGTTCCTCACTGGATTTCATAAGTTTTGGTGAAGTTGTATGAAGTTATGGGCAACTGGCTTACCTGTCCCTTCCATACATCCTATCTTCCTTTTAACACCTAAAACCCTGCGCTGCTGACCCATGACTCTCCCCAGTGCACATAGTCTCCTGGGAGTTTTCGGTCTTGTTTTTTTCAAGAGGTTACTTAAGACACTGTTTACTTTGGCAGTCAATGAGATCCAGCTGAAACCTGCATAGCAGGGGTTCTGAGGGCTATAGAGACATCCAGAAACTATTAGCAGGGTAGACAGCTCAGGAATTCAGTACCCTGTCAGTGGGCCTGATTTTGGAATTTATGCTCCCCAGTGTAACAGAGTTAGACTCATTTAAAGGCTCTCTACATGTGGCTCTTCTGCCCCTTTTATTTGAACCTATAATTAGCACTCTTCTTGATACATATATGTCCCAGAAACTTAAAACTTTGTACTGTCCATGTGCCAGATGAGCCCTGAATTTCAGCAGAGTTGCAAAACCTACTTTCCAGTTCACTGGATTCACCCAGTACAACTAACAAGGAGATAATGATGGACAACACCCATCCCAAGAAACAGAGAGTGTCTGCAACTGCAAGCAAGATAATTCCAACCATCTTCCCCATGGGATATAAGTCCCCTCTCAGTTAGAAACAGAATGGGCATCACCATCCCCCAAATCCTCAAGATGCTGGAATGAAAAATGAACCAAAGTAGATTTATTATTATTCTACAATAGGCTTATGATTGTTCTAGCAATGGAAGAACTCTCATCATTGATATAAAGGCAGTGGCCACCAGAGGTTCTGAGGGATAGGAGAGGGAAGAATAGGTGTAATATGGGGGCATTTTCAGGACATTGGTTTTGTTCTGCATGACACTGCAGTGATGGATACAGGCCACAGTATATTTTGTCATCATTTACAAAATTTTGCGGGACAGAGTGTTAACTATAATGTAAACTGTAGTCCATGGTTAGTGGCAATGCTTCAATATGTGTTCATCAATTGTAACAAATATACCATACTAATGAAGGATGTTGTTAATGTGGGAAGGTGTGGGAGGGGGAGGGAGTTGGTCATATGGGAATCCCTTATGTTTTTTATGTAGCATTTATATAATCTAAAGCTTTATCTTAAAAAAAATATATATATATATTAGTTAATTTTTTTAAAAAAAGGTTACTTCAGTGCTGATGAACCTTTAGCTGCATTGAAATCACCTGGAGGTCTGGTAAAAGATATTGCTTGTTCAGACCCCAAGGGTTTCTGATTCAGTATGTCTAGGTGGAGCTGAGAACTTTCATTTCTAATAGGTCACCAGCTAATGCTGAGGCTGCTTGTCCAATGACCATACTTTGAGAAGACTGCTCTGTTTTAACCCCTTGACCTATAGCAAATGGCCAATGTTGCTTTGCCTTTTCTCCCTGGAACTCTGATGAACAACATATACCTCCATGGTTCTTCAATAATAATACCCAGCATTTACTGAGTTCTTTCTAAGCAGCAAAGGGGCTCCATAGGCTTTTTTTTTTCCAATTCACAAACAAATATATAGCTAGAAATTTTCTTTAAACAAAAGATTCTGAAAAACATCAGATTTTTAAATCATGCAAAATGGTAAATATTTTAACTATGTATTTGTTATGCTTAAAAGAGAGTTACAGCATAGTGTAATGGATTCACATGACTAGTGAACAAAATATAATGCCTTTAAAACCAACAAGAAGATGGAATTTCTGGATAACTAGTTCTCTATCATAAGTATGTAAACAATAATTTGATCAATATACATCATTCCAATAAAAGACTATGTATATACCCAATTTTATTAGTTTCCTGGCTGCTTAAACAAATATCATGCAATGTGTTGGCTTAACAATAGGAATTTATTGGCTCATAGTTTCAGAGCCTAGAAAGTTTGTTCCCTCCCATGGACAGTATCATCTAGTCAGCAGGCAAATTTGGGGTTTTCTGTCACATGGCAACGCACATGGCAGTGTCTTCTTTCTTCTCTTCCGGATTCTGTTGACTTTAAGTTTTCGGCCGCTCCTTTTGGTTTCTCTCTTTGTGTTCACCTTCCTTTGCTTGTAAGTACTTCAGCCATAACGGATTAAGGCCAAACCTCATTCAGTTTGGGCATCTCTTACCTAATAATACCTTCAAAGGTCCAGTTTACAAATGCATTCAGACCCACAGATCCTGGGGATGGAAACTGAACATGCCATTTTTGAGAGACATGATTTAATTCCCAACACCAATGATGGGATCAATTGAAAGGTATCTTCTAGTATATTTAGGTGAATATGCTCACTCTCCCAAACAGTTCCAAATATAGAATGGGGGTATAGATTTTTGTGCAAAAAAAAAGTTATTTTATATGGATCAAACTTGAAAGAAGTATCATGTCATTCTGATCAGCTTGCCCACTTATCTGTTGACCACTTTGCATTTGCTTAATTTAATATAATATAGAAAGCTATGTAGACTTGCAGCCTTAGAATGTGTTAAAAGTAGTATATTGCTTCCAAGATGCTTGTGATCAATGTCAAGCACATCCACTTAGTTTTATTTTATGTCATATAGAGATTGCCCCTTCGACCTGAGTGAAGGCAAGACAGGGCTAAGGAGCACACATTAACCTAGAAATATCTGTTAAATTTTTTTAAAGTTAGTTGCAAAATGTTTTGAGCATCTTAAAAGATAAAAATCATTTATCTAAGGTCTAGATCAGGGGTTCTTAACCTTTTTGTTCCACAGGCCCATTGCCAGAAAGGTGAAAACCAGAGACACCTAACTAGGTCCACACTATACTATGTATTATTTAATAAATATTATCACATCTGCACCAACACGTCCCCACATGAATAATGTTTTTGTGAATTTCAATTCAAGCTCATGGACTTCTTGTTAAGAGCCCCTGGTCTAGATTGTGTTCGTTTAAGTTACTTGACCATTTAAACAATTACTACATATTCAAAATATAATTGCTGTTTCCACTAGCTCTTATAAAATTTTCTTTGCCAGTTGTGATTCTGTTTTATTGCTATAGCTATACTGTTAAAGTTCCCCCCTTACAAGGTTTGCAATGATTAATAGGTGATAAGACCTGCCTGCTTGCCCACAGAGGCAGCCCATCTCACCCTAAGAATGAACAAAAGATCCATATCACAGTAGGGGTGGAGCAGATAAGGACCTACACCCTTTCCAGGCCCAGGTCCACCAACCCCTCCCACTTTCCAAGAATACCCCACCTCTAGCCTACAACCTCCAAGCCATACATGGGAAGAATTCATTTTTACAGCCCCTTATTTGCCCGAGGCTATACTCCGTTATCTCTCCCCTTCCCCATGGACTAATGGACTAACATTACACCTCCTATTGATGTACTGTATAAAGTCCTATCCACCTCCTTCCACAGGCTGAAGTCTATTCTTCAGACCCCCTGCACTGGGAGAGCTTCTCA
>PVKH010002768.1:0-26370 GCA_004027955.1 Chaetophractus vellerosus
TGAAAATTTTACCCCAAACAAGAATTGGTGAGTACAAGAATGAATGAAGAACAAATGAAAAACACTGGGAAATAGTAGGAAGAAAGGCTAGGGTAATGTAGGAAGGCAAAAGTAAAACAAAGAGATCTTGAAAGCTAGATAGAAAGATGTAGGATTTAGAGATTTGGGGAATTAGGGGTGGGGGAATATACATGAATGGGCACATAAGATGGAACATCACAGACAAAAACACAATGATAGACTTGTATTCAGTGCAGAATAGAGACAATTTGTAATTGGATCCAATCAGAACAACTTAAAGAATGAAAACCATGGGAGGAAGGCACTAAAAAGAAAAAGTTAATTCCAGCATACTGGGCAGTAGAGCAGAAACAAATTTATCCTCCATTATAAATAAACATATTCACAAATAATACAATTATTATTAATTAATACATTCATGAAGAATTTTATTGAATGTCTAGTATGTGCCTGGCATGGTGGTAAACTAAACACATTTCTTATCCCTAATGATCATACCCTGCTGTAATCTCTGGAATTTTAATATGTCCCTTCAATTGAGAGTAAACTCCTTAAATAATTAAAACTAACAAGCTTTTTCATTTTACTAGTATCCCCATTGTGTCACAGAAATCATAGGAAAAATAGAGGTTAATATAGTTTTTCTAAGCCAATTCTGGAGTCTCTCTCTCTTTATATACATATGTCCTACCCTCACACCCCCTTCTCCCAATTTGGCTGGCTCTGGAAGTCACCATAGTACTCTAAACCTGTTATTCAGTTCACCTCGGGGTAGTCTTATAACCCACATATTCAACTTGCCACAGCTCTGTTTGCTCTTTAAATTTGCTGGGCTGCCCTGATTCACTTTATGCATAAAATCAGCAGTTCCTTGAGGATATAGCCCTTTTCTGAAACCTGAATACTTAGCCAAGGTCTTGACAGCATGCCCAGCCTTCACCACTCCTTTTCCAGTTGATGGGCCATTACTCATTGACCTAGTTGATGAACATAGCCAATTCCGGGTTAAAATACAGCCCTCCATCAGCACTGCTGGGAATCCTTTCTCTTTCAGCCCCATCCAACATGTGAGATTTCCTTGGATATCCACACTGGCCGGGATGGGGTCCCAAACATCTTACCCCAGAGGGCATTGCTTTCGACTTCGCTGTGCCTCGCTTCCTTCTTTCTCATCAGTCTCCCCTCATGATCCACATCGTGCTTGCAGTCAGCTTCCTGCCTGAGCTTTCTAAGTCATTGCAGGCAAGTGTCTTCACTCTATTCCTTGCCTCTCTCTGACGAGCTTGCTATTTTATCCTGTCCCCTTCCCCCCCCCCCCCCACACACACACAATACGTAGATTCAGAATCAATTAACTTTTCCTGGAGGAAGGTTTTTTAAAAAGTCATCACATTTTGACTAAACCATGGACATTACAAGACTCTTGACCACTGCCTTTGAGGAACCATTAAACAACTGGGTTTACATGTTGAACAAAGGACTGGATGAGAACAATGAATGAGATGCTGCAGAGTTATAGGTATGTCTGCAGGTTGACAGCTCATCTAAATGATTGACTGAACACTTCATTTTATGGCTATGGACTTGGTATTTGGCAGCAACAGTCCCAATGCCCCAAAAGACCCTATGACATTCTGCGGTGGAAGTACACACAGCTGAATTCTAACCCTTGCTGGGTGATGATCGCTTTGAGAGATATTGCCGAGGGCCTATTTCCTCCCTGGCATTAGGTTTCAGCTGTTTAACAAGTATACTAAGTTTTTCCCACCTTCTCTACTGTCAGCAGATAAGCAAAGGAACAAGCTAAAAGGAGATTCTCAGGACCAATCCTATACCACTGAATCAAAATATCCAGGAGTGGAGCCAGTCAGGATTTTTAAAGAAGTTCCTTGGTGATTGCACATGAAGCCCAGTTTGGTTTCTCCTATACTATTTCAATGTCAATGTTGCTCAGGTTTTTACTTCTAAGGGCCATCTTCATTTACTTCTCCACCCTCATGCATTTTGAAATGTACCAATTAATCAGCATTAAAGGTTTTATTAAGATAATGATTGCCCTTCTTTTTTCTTATGGGCAGAAGTACTATTATCTCAGCTTGGAAATTTTCCTGTTCCCCTTTGGCTGTCTAACGTCTACTTATATTCTGGTTTTAACTTGGACATTACCTCCTCCACAAAATTAGGTCTTGGTCAGAAACATTGTCCAAGTGCCCCCATGGCACCTTCTATGTTCCAATCATAGCACCTATTTATTTACCTCTCTGTCTTCGTGTTTCCCTTGCAGTGGTGTAACTATTTTTGTAAGCTCCCATCTCAGAGCTAGGACTGTCTATATCTTATTCAACATGGTATTCTGAACTCCTATTGGTAGTCCCTAAATAAATTTGTTGGTGGTTTGAATAGATAATTGTACATAATAATCAATTAAAGCTTTTGCTCAGCATGAAGAACTTAGTGAAATCACTGATGTAATTTAAGGCAAAAGAAGGAAAATGTAATGTTTGCTCATTTTGCATTGTGATGATAAATATGGTGATTCTTTAAGCATTTAAAACTGTAAAGTAGTCCCTGGAGCTGTGACTGACTTTGTGGTCCTCTAAGGTCTTAGAGAGCCAAGCACTGGGAAGTACTGGATCAGTCCTGTCTCACGTCCCTTTTGGGTATGAAAATCCCCAGGGACGAATGAGTGCTCAACACATTTTTCAGTGCAGTCTGTTTTGTGGGGGGAAAAAATTGTTAGCTATGATTTGCTATGATTTTCAATTCTTACAGCAAAGTAAATTAATAAGAAAAAGACAGTAAATATTTTTTGAATTTGTTTATTTCCACTTAAAAAGCAGTCTGACTTGGATAAACCTGGTATTATATATACCCAAGAAACTAGAATGACAGCCTTTCCACTATAGCAGCTGAGAAACATCTACATGATTTATCTAATTATAGCTCCAAATTTTCACAGGTGCACTTCCAATAGCTAGATATTGATGGGGACTCACTAACATGAATTTGAGCTTATCTACTTTTCTTTTCTTTATAGAATGACCTGCTTTATTTGGCCTGTCAAATCCACACGATGACTTGCCAAAGGAACAATGAGTTAATTTGAAAGGTTAGCATTCATCAGGATTTTTTAAAAAGTGTGTGGTCACTGGGGATCCCATCATTCTTTCTTGATGTCTATTTCTTCCCAAGTATAAAATTAATGCATTAACCAGCCATTATAAGGAAGTTTCCCTAAGTCCTTCCCTAAATCAAATACTTAATGTTAAGGTCTCTTCCTCTGATCATCAGCTATTAAGCAATGTCTTCCTGTTCACATTGACCTTGCTTTGTGTTCTAAAGCAGACTAGCAATTACAGTAATAATAGCTTCCCTTTGAACAGGACTTTAGAGACCAGGAAGTTCCTAGACAACATTGCCCTGTAGAGAGTTCTTAAAATTGCATTTATTTCTCATAATCCAAGCTAGATGTTCATTCCAGTGCTATTTAGGGAAGTAATAAAAGGAAACAAAATAAAAGCAGGAGACAAAAAAAAATATATAATAGTATAATAATATGCAAAGATGGTACTAACAAAATGCTGTTATATAGGTTTGGGAAAAAATCAATAGATATTCTTTCAGAAAAATTGGTAAGTACAGAAAAGAATAAAGACAGAGGAGAAAGCAAGAGCCCAATATTTAATTCTGTTCCACTATGAAAATATTTTAGGTAAACTTAGTTTTTTTGGCTTTATTTTAGCTTCAGTACACCTAAGTATGAAAATAAAGGTTAACCTGTGTCAATTTTCTGTTGTGATTTACTTATCCTGATGATTTACATTGATTTTCTCATTTAATACCAAGTATTACTAGGATTAATATATAGATAAGAAAACTGAGGTTTAGCAAATCTCATCACTTGTCAAAACCAATCAGCTAGTAGTAAGCAGTGGATGTAATAATCCAGCTCAGCTTTTTTTCTTCACTGATTCCAAAGATGCATCTGCAATTCTGAATTCCATTTGGAGATGTTAGAGGAGCAAGAGGGATTTATTATCCAATCATCTGTCTTCAGCCCGATCAAAGATTAACACATTGCTTCTCATTTAGCCATTACTGAGAACTCAAATCACACAGCAGTTATTATTAACCAGGAGAGTTTTGTGGCTAGTCCAGAGGATAGGAGAGAAAGATACCCCCAAGGAGTCAAAATATAAAGAAATACTAGGAGTCCATTTTATGCCCAGGGTTTGGTTATGGCCTTATTCATTTGCTTCTCATAATAATGTTGCAAAGTGCCTTGCCATCCAACTTCAAGATGAGAAAACTGAAGACAAGTTATATCCAATATACAATAGAATTTGGATTCAGGTTCAGTTGTTCGGATCCAAGATTTGTGAGGGCTTCCCACTGTCGTACCATGTCCAAACTATTCAATAATTTAAAAGTATATAGGGAAACAACTTTGAAAAATGGAAACTCCAAGTCTTTTGAGAAGAAATGGAAAAGAGAAAATATTTTCTGTTATCAGATTAGAACTTAAGACATATCTCTCTCTGTGGTAGTGTTTCTCACCAGTAAGAGGAGGAAAATACTACTTAGGTGTAAGACATAGAAACAGAGGCATAGTAAAAGAGAAATTCCTAGCAATCATTCATTTGAAAATTTTTTAAGGTTACGATGTGCACTAAATTGTGCAACCTGATTGGAACACAGCAAAGTAAAATATAGACATTGTCTGATCCCTTAGAGGGCTTACACACAATATATAAATTCTATTACTACTTTTATCATCTTCAGTTTGATGTTATCCTAGAAATAGTTACAACAAATAAGTATACAGAAACAGGGCAAAATTTTGTACAGGAAATGAGTGGTTAAAAAGGGCAACATTTCCACTCTAATTGTAACCCTTCCAACTTTTCACTTAAATTTGTGTAGTATAAGCCAGTTTAAGTGACAGCAAATGCTAGTGATAAGAGAAGACTCCCAACTAAAGCTTTACAAGTCTTCAGGAATAAACACAATATGCTGTCTTGACTACTGTTGCCAGGGATGCATTGTTCTCATGTTAAAGTTCTTTTAGAATCCTTTGCCTTGCACCTGGGAATATAGTTGCCAAGTAATGTAAGCACTCCAACCCCAAGATTATGCTGTAGAACAAGAGCAGCCCTTATTTATGGAAGACACAAATAACTGTAAACAAAATATTCTTGTCATACTATTAGTTGATATGAAAATTATTCTTGACATAGAAGACTGAGAATGGGAAAAGCATTCAGTATGTATAGTGGCAGATTTAGAAAAAATAAACAAAATAAATTACAACAGACTTTCCCCACATCACAGTGACAATTTAAACATGTAATATATCAAGAAACAAATATTTCATTTCAATTCTCCATTCTGCACAGGACTGGGAAGATTAGGGTAGTTGATGACTAATATTTGGTGGCTTCTGCACTGGGAACTTCGTGGCATGTAATAAGATATTGCATCATGGTTAAGACAATAATATACTTCAGAGTCAGTCAAACTTGGGCTGGAATCCTGGATTCCTGACCTCGGGCAATTCAACTCACCTCCCTAAGCCTCAGTTTCCCCATATTTAAAATGGGCAACAAAAGTGTCTTTCTCAAACATTGTTATGCCTCAAAACAGCACAAAAGAACAATGCATGTAAAACACCAGCCTCGATGCCTGATAAATAATAAATGATGCATATATTAGTGCTATTAGAGCCAGGTGTTGCACAATAACCAGAGTTGTTCTTCACGCAAAGATTGAAGAAAGAAACAAAATCTGATATTAACCCTTAACGACATCTTGCCCGGATTCTTAACTGCACCTTAAAAATTACTGCCAAGGTTTTACTATGTGATGGCACATCTTTTCATTATGCAGAAGTATAAGAGCTGATAAATACCATGTCTGTTTATACTTCTAGATCATGTTCATGTAATGCATGGTATATATAAGTATATGATATTATACAAGAGAAACATTATATAATATTACATTGATATTAAAATACCACAGTATAAATCTCCTCAAGCTTTTCCCTCTCCCACCTCTCTCAACTATAAACTCCTTAACTTTGCTTGTTCATTCTCCCCTTCTATGCACTCCAGTCAGTCAGCCATGTTGTGCTTTGTTATTGTTGGTTTTATGTGCTGAGTAAGGGGGACTGAATGGTGTTTGGGTAGGTGATCTCACCTTACATGCTAGAAGTGACAGAGCACAGACAACACATGCCTAACCAGCCATTTAGTAAAGTAAACCCAGGGACTGATGGGGGGAAATGAGATCATGGACAGAGAATGATATGGTGATGCTTTCACTTGACTGATGGGGCACCTTCAGGAAGTGGCATTTGAGGTGAGGAGGGTGCTGTCTTCCCAGGGTGGCCCTTTGGACTTTTAAAAAACGTTTTATTTTGAAATACTTCCAAATTTATAAGACAGAAAAGTAATACAAACCCATACAGAGAAATCCAACATACCCCCACTCCAACCCTAAATACCCAGAACCACCAATCTTAACGTTTTGCCACATATACCATATCGTTCTATCTCTATCTACCTAACTACCTACTTACCTATCTATCGACTCATTTTCTAAATACTTGTGTGTAAGTTATGTATATATATGATGCTACTTAAACACTTAATATTGCCATGCATATTTCCTAAGAACAAGGGTATTCACTTATGCAACCACTTGAAGTGCACTTAAGTTCAAGAAATTTAACATTGATATAAAGCTTACAGTCTATATTCCAGCTTTTCCTCCTATACCCTAATAATGTCCCTTTGAGCCTTTTCTCATCCCTTCCTGGATCTCATCCAGGATCATGTATTGCATTTAATAGTCATTATCTCTTTATTTGCTTTTATTTGCTATTTCTTGTCCTTTTTAAAAAAAAAAATTATGGGAGCATATATAGAAAACAAACTTTCCTACCTCAACCACTCACAAGCATATTTGATGGGATTAAGCACATTCAAATTATTGCAATGCCCTCACCAGCTTCCATTACTAAAACCTTTCCACCCCCAACATAAACCATTATGCATTAACTCCCAATTATCCCTGCCCCCACTGCTGGCAATCTATAATTTGTCTCCCTTTGAGCTTCTATATTACCCAATATTTTCTTTGTATTTACCATGGGGCTTACATATAACATCCTAAATCTTTAACCATCTTGTTTGCTTTGATTCCAACTTAACTTCAATAGTATATACAAATTAAATATACTAACATAGTTCCTATACCCCTCCATCCCTCCTTATGTTGTTCTTGCAACAAATTATATACATTCTGGGTCAAAAACCACTGCTTTATCATTACATTTTATGTATTTGCTTTTTAGATCCTGGAAAAAATATAAAATGGACTTATGAACCAAAAATACCGTAGTGCTGGCATTTACAGTTACCCATGCTGTTACCCCCACTAGACATCTTTATTTCTTCACATGGCTTCCCTCTATTGTCTATTGTCCTTTCCTTTCAACCTGCAGAACTCCTTTAGCATTTCTTGTAGGACCAGTCTAGTAGTGACAAACTCCCTCATGTTTTTTGTTTTTTTTTTAACCTGGGAATGTCTTCATCCCATCTGCACTTTTGAAAGAGAGTTTTGTCACATATATTGGCAAGTTGTTGGTTTCAGAACTTTAAATGTGTTCTTGCCTTCATAATTTCCAATGAGCAATTGGCTCCTAATCTCATTGAGGCTCCCTTACATGTGACACATTGCTCCTCTCTTACGCTTTCAGAATTCTCTATCTTTGTCATTCAACAGTTTGATTATAAAACACCACAGTGTGGGTTTATTAGGTTTATCCTATTTGGAATTCGTTGCGCATTTTTAATAAGTATATTCATGTCTTTTGCTAAATTTGGGAAGTTTTATTCCATTATTTCTTTGAATATTCTCTCTTCCCCTTTCTCCCTTTCTTTTTCTTCTGGGACTCCCATGTGCATTTATTGGTACCTTGGATGGTGCCCCACAGGTCTCTTAGGCTCTGTTTACTTTTCTTCATTCCTTCTTCTTTTTGTTCCTCAAATGGAAAGATTTCTTTTAGATCTCTGATTCCTTCTTTTTCCAGTTCCAATCTGCTATTGAATCCCTCTAGGGAATTTTGAATTAATCTTATTCTAGACTTCAGCTTTGTTTGGTTCCTTTTCATAATTTCCATATCTCTACAAATATTTTCCTTGTATTCATCTAACATTTTCCTGATTTCCTTTAGTACATTTTCAATGCTTTCTTTTAGCTCATTGAGCATGTTTAGAGCAATTATTATTATTATTTTTTAATTAATTAATTTATTTTTTATTTTATTGAAGTATATCATTCATACATGAACATACATAAACAATAAGTGTATAGTGAAAGTTGTGAACTTACCAAAAAAACATGCATAATATCATACAGGGCTCCCATACATCACCCCACCACCAATACCTAGCTAGCATTGTTGTGAAACATTTGTTAGAAATTATGAACGAATATCATCAAAATATTACTACAGTACTAACTGTAGTCCATATCTTACATTTGCTGTATTTTTCCCCCAACCCACCCTAGTTTTTAAAAATTTTGTTTATTTACTTTTATCCATTTTTACCCCCCTTACCCCAGGTTTTTGCTGTTTTTGTGTCCATTTGCTGGGAAATTCTCTGCATCTGTTTCCTGCCCTCTCTTGTCATCCTTTTCCTCCTGTCTTTAATGGGATCCGATCCTTGGAACCTCCAATGTGGGAGAGAGGCATAGGACAATTATTTTTAAGTCTTCATCTGTTATGTCTCAGGTCTAATCTTCCTCACTGATGGTTTCTAATGCTGTTTAAAACCTTCTCCTTTGCCTGGGCCATCACTTCCTGTTTTTTGTATGTTTCATAATCTTCTGCTGAAACCTGGGCATTTTGATATTTTAATGTGTTATCACTGGAATTTGGACTCTAAGTTTGTATCCAGCGAATGTTATGACAGAGCTTTCCTTGAATGCTAGGAGCTAACCAAAAAAAAAGGTGGGGTGGGGAGAAAAAAACAAAACACATTTCCCAATCCTTGCAGTATGATTGGTGCAAGTGCTATCTTTCAGGGCTTAACCGTGCTATAAGTTTGGAGAAATGCTCCAGGCCAAACCTTAGGGGCCTCCCTGATTCTTCCTGTGCATGCCTCTTGTGTTGGACATACACATGTGGCCCTGAGAATTCCCCCGTTTACAGGGTTCTGAATGTCCCCTCTTCCCTGGGAAACAGTTTCCTCACAGTTCTAGTCACTGCATGGAATGTCCTACAGCCAGTCTCTCAGGCCACCACCAGACAGATTGTGCCAGACATACATGCCCCTAGTATGTGCATGAGGCCACTCTTCTGCCTCTGGAACTGGGACCAGGGATCTGCACAAAGTTGGTGAGGGGTGAAGGAAAGGCCAGCCAGGCTCTTCAAGATGCTGTAGCTTTTAAGTAGCATTTTTCTTGTCTGTGCTCATGCTGTTACTCTAATTCTTCATTTACTTGGAGCTCTGAGAAAGGTGTTTCTGTCAGTTCTTGCTGGTTGTTCAAAGTTTCTCTGTGAGGATGGAGCCCTAAAGCATCTCACTCTGTCTTCTTCATCAGGGTGATCTGGCATGTTCTTTTGGACTTCTGAGATAAGGACTGTGACATGAAAGGAGGAATGGGGAGAAGGAAAAGAGACACATAGGCCACGGATTAGGAATCAGGCAAGCAAATGAAGGGGGGCTGGAGAGAAAAGCGCTAGAGTAACTATGATATGTGAGATTGTTAGAAAAGAGAAAAAGACTTACTTCACACCATGTGTTGAGAAATGCAAGTAAAAAGCATGGCCTATTTTGAAATTGTGTAATTTGTTTTCTTTCCACAATAGTAGCAGGACTTTATAAACTTTGCATCTGTTGAGGGTCAGAGTATGGGATATGGAACTGGGGTCAGATGGTAGCTGAGGTATTCTCTAACTTTATAGCCTCATTTTCCTCAGCTGTAACGTGGGAAAAATAGAAACACCTAGCTAATAGGGTGGTACAGAAAATTAAATGAGTTAATAGTTGTGAACTGCCTTAAAAAGCATTTGACACATAAATTGCTAAATATTTATTAGCTATTATTTTATTTTAAGTGTTTGTTAAAGCATTTTGAGTTGATGAATACATTCTCTCTATAAAATTAACGAATTCACCACATGGTGCCTATTGGAGAAAGAGTCCCTTGTTGATTGGAATTCTACTAAACAATTGTTCCTCAATTTTACAAAACCATCGTAAATACCATGCAATGCATTCAGCCATCAGTTGCACATAATTTAATCACATCAGAGTCAACATCATTTGGTTTATAAACACAAGTACCCCATATCTAGTTATAAAGCCAGAGGGAGAAGAAACTAATTAACATCTTCATAAATGCAAAGGGACATAAGGAGACCAAGGCACAACAAAAGAGGTTGATGATCCATTTTTTAAAAGGAGTGCTTTTTTTTTTCTTTTTAAATAATGGAGTTTAGTTTGACTCTTTAACATGTCATAAATCCAAATTAGATTTTTTGTGAGCACAATATATTCAATTCCTCATATATTTATTAGGTACTTAGTGTTTTTCAGGCTCTGTGGATAAAGAAGTATTAATTTCATGGGCTCTATACCCTAGGGGTCACAGCTTTTGTTAGGAAAGAAAAATGCATAAATAATGATGTTACAATGGGATTAATGCATTTTAAAGACATGAATAAAAATTTCTGGGAACACAGTGGGAAGAAAAATTAATACAATTTCACAGAGAGGGCAGTATGCGAGTTTGGCCTTGAAAGATGAGTCAGGTAAAACATACCAGATAGAGAAGGACAAGGAAAAGCATTCTAGACAGATGTTTCAACATGAGCCAAGGCTTTGAAGCACAAAGAATTTGGGGGGAATATTGATGTGAGGGAAATGAATGACCACATAAAGTTCTCCTCTTGATACAGAGGACTTTAAATGTTTTTAGGGAAGTACAGTTCATTACCAATATCACCTTTTAAAACAACCATTCTGGACATTCCTGTCTAAAAAGTACACGCCAGCCTCAGGACATCTCCTGGACAGCAGTATAACTGTTCCTGGGAGTGGTGATATCAAGTAAGGCTCGTACAAGCCTTCATCATTCTACAAAATGCTTCCATATTTTCAATTCATCTAAATGTGATCATAAAACTATTCAGCAGACATCATAATTAGCCCTATTTTACATCTAAGGCAAGTCTCAGTAGGTATCCAGGGGTTACCCAGATAATAAATCTATCTTGTGAACATCTACAATATATACAACACCCGTTGTCACACATGGGTTCTGCACAATCTGAGAAATAGAAGAAATGATACATGTGGAGGCCAAAATATCTCCTTACTCACCAATGAGGTTAGGGGTCAGAGTGGAAGCTGTGGCTTTAGATTTGTTATCCAGATGGACTTGCTACTACTTTATCCTGGAACCAGGTAAATGGACTCACCCAATTCCAGGCAGCCCTGGACCAAGTCAGCAAGCCTCACGATTGGGAGGGGGCCTGCCTAGGAAGATGGGTGGCTTCATGGGTGTTTGAACGTGTGTAGGAAGGCTTGGACTCCAGGAGGAAGAAGTACAGTGTGGAAACAAACGTCCCCAGTCTGCATAAATCTACCTGCGGGATTCAAACTCCAGCTCCTTTGGGATAAAGATTGTAAAGGCCCAGACCTGAATGTCACACCAATAGATTTCCCTATACATGAAAGGAAGTATAGTTACCTCTTCCACATAATGATTTTCTCCATCCTGGTCTCGATATATGGAGGCTTGACATGAGAAAGGAATTTGGGGGGAGTTTTATGGGAAGTGGCAGAGGACACCCGAAGGGCAGCAGATGACACAGAAAGAGTTTAGAAACTCAGAAATACATAAAATGTATGTATAGCATTGTACAATATCAACATATGTTCTCTTTTAATACCATAAATACACTTAAATTTTACAATCAGGCACTGTAAACACTCCATGAAAGGAAAAGAAATAAATCAAACTTCTCCGGTGTGAAGATTTTATGCAGGGTCACTGTGACCCTAACGCCCACAATGGGGAAGGATAACTGAAATACGCAACACCGTTTTTGAAGCCAATTAGTTAACCTGAACCCTGTATTATTTCCATCACACCCCACTGACGTTAACCCTAGGGCACTGGTCCTCAGTCTCTCCCCACTCCTCACTCTCAAACAGGACCAGTGAGATGAAAAGAAAGATGAAGGCTTCCAGCCAGAGGGCAGCTGAGTTTTGGAAAGAGAGTAGTTAGCTTTGACTCGCTGCACTTACGAATGAAGATTTCTGGAACGCTGTTCCAATGCAGGCATTAAGCTAAGCATGCTGGGTAGAGAAGAATGCACTGTGGTCTTTCTGCAAAAGCTCTTTCAGAGTGAAAGCTTCCAGCGAGCATTAGCGGCATCCAAGAGGGAGAGCTACTATGCAGCCCACTGCGTCTTTCCCAGAGGGAGATTTTGATGATTCCACACAAAAAATACACACACACGAGTTTCCCAGACCAGTGGCATTGTAATGTTAACATAAAACTCTGTTGCGATGCTTCTATGTTAAGTCACCATTTTGATGGGCCAGGAGGGTCAAATTATATCATCAATGATGTCTCCATTACATCACCTGGAGAGTGAATCAAATGAAGAAGTACTCCTCTTCCTAAATAATTATACCTCTATGCATATCACGTGCTGCCTTTGCTGAGAAAATGGTGTTCTTTTATAACTTAGCCTCACAATGAACTTGGTGAAATGTGCACAATAAAAGAGGTTCCTATTTTGAGCTGCTTTTAAACTAAGAATATGTTATACTACTGCACCTACATAGTCTTTAACACACTGACATTATGTAAATTAAATATGTTAATCCCCAACTCCATGCAATCTTCTCCCACTTAAACTTTTCCCCCTTTTGTTACCAAAGAGGTGAAACAAAAAGAAAAAAGAAAAGAAAAGACTCCTGCCAAAATAATAGCTATGTTCAGTGTTTTCCCTGGAATCTTATTGTTTAAAATGTGCTTTTCCTGCCAAGGTCCTGTAAAAGTACATTACCTCCACATGCTAATAGACTAATTAAAATATGAATAAATAATTAAAAAAAACATTTACTATAAACTTTTTTTCACCTCTTCTCATGAATCTGGAGTTCTTCTGAACTTATAATAATATATAAAATTTTTTCCTTTACTGCTCAGAAAACTTCAATTGCCACTTCTCTTTTAGGAATGGCTGGTGCTCAGTGAAACTGCAGCCAATCTGATATTTAGAGCCAAGAAGTCTGCATTTGAGAGTACTGACTGCAACCTTTATCATAACTTCCCTTAGTGTCTCTTGACTATAGTTATCTTTTTTATATAATGGGTATACATCCATTTCAAAAGGGAATTATGAAGAGATGATGGTTTTGAGGAGGTCTTCCTTCAAGTATTAGTTAGCCAAAATCCCAACCATATTAGGACTGGAGAAAATGTTTATTGCATGGGTAGAATTTTTTGTTGCTGTTGTTGTTTTTGTTGTTGTTGTTGTTTGTTTCTTAGTGGAACCAGGGACTGAACCCGGAGCCTCATATGAAGGAGGCTGGTGCTCAACCACTGAGCCACATTGGCTCCCCTGTGTTGGCTCATTCTTCTGTTTGCTCATTGTTTTGCTCCTTGTTTTTTTGTTCCTTGTTTTGCTTGTTGTTTGCTCATTTATTTTCTTTACGAGGCACGGAAACTGAACCTGGGACCTCCCTTGCGGGAGGCAGGCACTCAACTGCTTGAGCCACATCTGCTCCCACATGAGTAGAGTTTTGAGGCTTATAAAGTAAGTGTGGCTGTTGAGGTTTGTGAAGGCTAATCTGAAACATGGCTAGGAGGAGATTACCAAACTAAACATGTCCCTGATGTTCTAGGTCAGGGGTTCTTAACAAGGGGTCCATGAGCTTGAAATTCAGAAAAACATTATTCCTATGGGGACGTGTTGGTACCGCTGTGATATATTTATTAAATAATACACAGAATAGTGTGGACTTAGTAAGAGGTTCCGTGGTTTTCACCTGACTGGCAAAGGGGTCCGTGGAACAAAAAAGTTTAAGAACCCCTGTTCTAGGTAAATAAGGGAAGGCAAGCAGTAGTCAAGATGTGAGGCAGTAAAATGGATACATGAAAGATACCCCTGTAGTCTAAACGATGCCACTTGAATGTCATAACTCCTGGGTATTTAGTGAGCACTCAAGAGCACAATGTTGTCTACACATAGAAGCAATGTTTAAAAGGTGTTAAATCTTGGAAAGATTATACAAAAACTCAAATTAAATGAATCATTATTGGGGAGGGAAATTTGCATTTTTATCTGTCACCTACAATGCCAGGGACTGTGACATATCCATTTCATATATTTTGTTTAACTTACATGATGACCTATGAGATATAGGTAATATTGCTTCCCTCTAACAGATAAGGTTAAAACAAATGTCCTTTCAAAGCAGTACTACGACTCAGTTTCACTGCTGTGATTGCCCAGGAGACCAGAGAAAAGGCAAGGCTATCAGACATGTTCCTGGGAACTGGAGTGCTCTGGAGGGTTTCCTGAGAGGGGCAGAGGAAATCAGTGTGTCAATACTTGGGCTTGGAAATTTAAATTAATAGCTTTAGAATAAGGGAAGCGCTTGTTATCGAGGTACAAAAAACAATCCTTTTCACACCAAGCGCTGGGTTCAACCATTTTAATGACCCGCACACCCAATATTCACTTCTTCATTCACCAAATATTTGAGCGCCTACTCTATGCACTGACAATGCAACACACTACGGATGTTTTGGTAAATAAAACAGCTATGGTTCTTGGTCACAAGAAGCTTGCAATCTGTTGGAAAAGACAGACAATGATTGAGAAAAGAAACAATTCATTATATATAAAATTACACATTATGATATATTCTACAGAGGAATCCAAGAAGGTGCAATGACAGACACTAAAAGAAGGTAGAGGCCCTGAGGTAATAAATCAATGTCTTCAAGAAGGGAGCAAACCTTCCTTACATGGGAAGGTGCTGAATTTTCAGGTGCTGTTCCACAGCTCTCTGCTCTTCTTGCCCAAGACCTCTGGCCCAACCTTTTAATTCCTAACAACCTGTGGCAGTTTGAGATTTTTTTATGAACCCCAAAAAGAGAAAGATTTTGTTTGTAAACTAATAGAGCAATTCCTCTATGATACCCTTTGATTGCATTCAAGTCAGATGAGGTGTCTTTGATTAGATTACCTGTAAAGACTGAGTTAGGGATTTTTTTATTTGACTATGTAAGTGGGCATGACTCAGGTTGAGTCCCCACCTCTTGCTGGGTCTGATATAAATGGACACTCACTCAAGAAGACACACTCAGGATCACTTTTGAGACTGCCATGTAACAGAAAGGAAAAGGCTTGAGTGGCTGGGGCCCTGGGGAGAGAAGAGAGCCGAACAGCTGAGATCTATATAGAAGGCCCAGAAAGAAACCAGCACTATGCCAGGAGAGAACAGCCAGAGATTGGTGGCATTTTACTTCAACACGTTGCAATTGACTTTGGTGAGAAAGAAACCTTGAGTTGGACTTTCTATGACCTTGTAACTCTAAGCTTTCAACCCATATTAATACCCTTTATAAAAGCCAACAGATTTCTGGTACTTTGCATTGGCAGCCCATTAGCAGACGAATACACTACCCAATACTGATACCTAAATCTTTGACTACAGCCCAGCCCTCTCCCATGAGTTTCAGCCTTTAGACCACTGGACAACTCAACCTAGGGATCTCAAATTCAGTATGACCAAAATGAAAATTTTTTTCTTCTTCAGTCCTATACTTCCTCCTCTATTCCCTGATCCTTCTTTCTAGTTCAACATCTTCAGTAACCAGTCTGTAGACTCCTCCTTAGACCATTCCCATCTCCCTACTCCATTGCCCTTTCCCTCCCAGTCTTTGTTGCGTATCAGCTGCTTCCTCTCTGCTTCAGGTCCACATCCTTGCTTTCCTGGTGCATTATAATAGCTTTTTATCTGGCTATCCTTTTCACAGCCTCAAATCATTTTCATAAATCCAAACTCTGGTCACATGACAATCTTGTTTAAGCCTCTAGTAACATTGCATTGCCCCATGAAAAATCTCCAGATTTTAGGGATATGTAAAGCCCGTATCATTCTGGAACCAGATATTTTTCTTGGCTTTTTTTTTTTTACTCATAATCTCCTATTCCTAAATCTATCAACAAAATATATGTCATATTATTTTCTTAAAGATTTTCCAGCTTTTTATTTTTTATTTTTTAATTTTCTATTATTATTGTTTTTCAGGAGGTACTGGGAACTGAACCTGGGACCTCGTATGTGGGAAGCAGGTGTTCAACCACTGAGCTACATCCACTCCATGCAAATATTTAAATAAGGAAGAAGAATGTTCTAACACCTCTCTTTGCCTCAGTATATGATGTCCCTTTCACATCATATAGCCTCCTACTTTGTGTGCCAGCTAGGCTTCTTGTCATATACCAGATTCCTGTCAAATGTTTGCTTCTGCACTTGTGGCTACCTCTATCTTAAAAGTTAGCATATTGGACTTATTGTTCTGTGTTCATCTACACAGCCATGATTATTTTGAGTCCAGGGAATTGTCCTTCATTATTGCATCTTCTAATCACCAAAATACAGAGTAGGATATCTGGTTAAGAGTGTATACTTGAATGAATAAGTATCTGACTTGTCAGTCAACAAAATTTTTTATAGGACCCATTTCTTTTGTGATTCCGAAGACCTTAAAATAGATGGCATTTATTTTTCCACAATAAAGCAATGACAACCTCGTTTAAACTTCAAGTCATATTTAGAGAGAACAAGTCAAATTGAGAAGTATGTATCTGAAATCAACAAGCAGAATGTCATTATGCTTAAGGGGTTGTTTCCCTCCAGTGTGAAGACAACAGGGATTGACATTCTCTGTCTATCTGAAAAACAGTCTTTGAAGTCTCAGACATCATTGATCACTCAGTCAGCTGTCATAGCAAAGGGCCACAACCAGAGAGTTCTGGTGTGCTACGGTAGGGGAGAAAGCTTTGGTTTCTGACTGGCTTCGCTTCACCAATTTGTATCATTCCAAGATGCATGTGTTTGTGGAACTTCCACACAATTTACAGCCATTCTCTGGCTTCTGTGAAAAAGAAAGTACGTTCTAATTTCTCCTTATGGGAACATCACCAGTGCCAGGGTTCAGTTGGAGGAGAAACAAACAAACAAAAAGAGGCAGAATGAAGGAAAAGAACAGATTTCAGGTATTAGATCCTCTACAACAGTGTTTCTCAACCTGGGGTGATTTTGCCTCCCAAAGGTTATTTGACAAAGTCCTGAAACACTTTTCATTATTTTGACTGAGGGGAATGTTATTGGCTGCTAGTGGGTAGAGACCAGGGCTGCTACCAAACATCCTACAATGCACAGGTAGCCCCCCTCAACAAAGAGAAATCCAGCCAAAACAGGTCAATAGTGCTGAGGTTAAGCAACCCTGCTATACAGTCAGGGACATTAATTGATTCTGTGACCTTAAAACAGTCACTTAAAGTATTTAGGGCCACATTTGGCTCTGTGATAAAACAGGTTGTACTAGACGATTATTGAATTTTCTTCCACATTTGGTATTAGGTAAGTCCTGATCCTAAAATGGCATAGAAAATGACAAAATAAAATAGAGATAAACAATTTAACAAGTATGAACACGTGACAAAACTGAGGAATCTATTGCGTGCACTTGATTCACCTGTTTTAAAACATATACTTGAGGGGCCGGCTCGATAGCCCAGTGGATAGGGCGCCGGCATACCACATGGGAGGCCCCGGGTTCGTTTCCCGGGGACCTCTCCTAGCAGGCAGACCGCCTTGAGAATGGCAAGCCGCCATGGGCGGGCCGGAGCCAACGTGGGCAGGGCAAGAAGCTGCCATGGACATGGCAAGAGCCGTCACGGGCAGGGCAGGTCGCCCACAGATGGAGCGCAGCCAGCCACCCACGAACTGAAAGCCGGCCGTGAATGGAAGCAGAGACCGCCCACAAGTGGGGAAAGCCACGCCTGCGCAGTGACCACTCTCGGCGCATCGCCGCAGCGGGGGGAAGGGGAGATATGTAATAAAATAAATAAATCTTTAAAAAAATAAAAATAAAAAAAAAATAAAACATATACTTGATATAAAATGGAGCATGCATGAATATTTTGCAAATATCTGGGGTTGATCTTCAGCAAATTGTATTCATTTCTGAGCTTCTCACTTGAGGAAAAAAAATGACAATAACAGAATTAAAGAGATAAACCAAATAGAATCTCAGGCTCTTTAGTACTTCTCTTTCAGCAGATTCTAGATGAGCAAAGCCTCAGAGAAAGGGTGTTTTAAATAAACTAGAGCAGTGTGTGCTGCTGATAAAGTCAGAGTCCAGAAAGTGGGGATGGTTTACTGTGATTGAAAGGAGTTGTTTGTGTGGATTTTCTTTCCTTTCAGTTTCAAATTTTAGTACTAGGCTTCCTTTTATCCTGACAACAGTGTAATAACCATGACCCCAATTCAAAGCTAGAATCTCCCTATACTGACAGAAGCACATCAAATAATAAATGGCCATATGTTGCCAAGTCAAAAAGTACAGTGTGGGAAAGAGATAAAGAAAAAGGGGAAGGGAGAAGACAGGAAAAAATAGTCTGCCCGGTATTCCTCAATTCTCCTAACCATAGAGGTGAGAAGGAATTAACCCCCTGCTCTGGTTACTGTAGTTGCATAACAAACTACACCAACACTCAGAAGCTGGAATGACTTAAATGCCTTGGGCTCTTTCTCCCTGTCCCCATCTCCTCCGCTTCCCACTTTTGGTTGCCCCACCACTCCTCACTTTGTGGTTAGGTTGGGCTTTCTCACAACATGGTGTCCTCAGAGTAGTAATTATTCCTTGAGGCTCAAAAAGAACAAGGCAGAAGCTACCCATTCCTCTTCAAAGTTAAGTGGGAGAACTGGCAAAACATCACTTCTACTGTACATGATTTATCAAAGTAGTCACAGGCCAGCTCAGATTCAAAGAGAAGGAAAATAGACCCCACTTATCCATGGGAGAAGTGTTCAAATGTGTACAACTATTTTTAATCTGTCACAGGCTCCTTTCTAGTTAACACTTGGCTTTCATACAAACGTCTACAGACTCTTCTAATTTGCTCTGTTAGCATCACCATTTCAAAAGGTTGGTTAAGGGGAGAGAAAGAAGCAAAGGGAAATAAAAGCACAAAATAGTTAAAATCTAAAAATAAAGTTCATCTACAAGTAAACTAACTTCTTTTTTTTAAAAGATTTATTTTTCTTTATTTATATATCCCCCCCTTGCTGCTTGTTCTTGCCGTGTTCATTTGCTTTGCTTTCTTCTGTGTCTGCTGCTTGTCTCCCCCTGCTGTGGCATCCTGCCAAGTTAGCTCACCGCACAGCAGCTTGCCTGCTGTCCGTGGCTTGCCCTGCTCACCGCAGCTTGTCCTGCTCAAGGCGGCTTGCATTCTCGAGGCGGCTTGCCTGCTCAAGGAGGCCCCAGGAACCAAACCCAGGGCCTCCCATGTGGTAAACCAGAGCCCTACCAATTGAGCCACAGCTGGTTCCCTAAACTAACTTCTTTAGAATAATTTATTTTTAATTTATTTAGGACAAACATCCATGGCTTTACTTGGTGACCTCTGGCTGAATTAGCTGGTCCCTCATTTCTGCTTCTATAACAATATGTATTACTTTTAGTATAGATCCTTCTACTGGAATTTTTTTGTCTTGGTCTTTCTGCAATAATCTGGAGACTATGTCTAACTCAGAATCCCCACTCAGCCTTTTATAATGACCCTGGATGGTGACTGTGGTAGGCAGAAGAATGGCTTTCAGGGTTGTCAGTGCCTTAATCTTTAACATGTGAATGTTACCTTATGTGGCAACAGGATCTTTACAGATGGGATTAAAGTAAGGACCTTGAGATGGGGAGATAGTCCTGGATTATCCAGTTAGGTCCAAAGTAAACACATGGGTCTTTAAAAGCAGGAGAGGGAGGCAAAAGAGGAGTTCTGAGTGATGTGATGTGAGAAGGACTCAGCCCACTGTGGCTGGCTTTGAAGCTAGATGAAGGGTGCCACAAGCCAAGGAATGTGATAATACTCTAGAATCCGAAACAGAAAGGAAATATATTCTTTTGTACTTCTGAATACAGAACTTTAAGATAATAAATTTGTGCTATTTTAAGCAACTAAGGTTGAGGTAATTTTTCACTGTAGCAATACAAAATTAATACAGTTTCATTAAATACACTGAGTTTCGATTTCCTGATCTGTTAAATGGTGATAATACCAGTAGCAACCAGACTTGTTCTTTTTGCAGATGACATATAATAAGTTATATGAAATTACTACTGTTGGACATGTAGCAAAGAATTTGCTGAATTAAATTTTACCTTTTCTATATAAGGGCCACAAGGGCAATCCCCAAGGGGGTGGGGATAAGTAATTAAAATATATTAGATGTAGAAGCCTAGATAGCATCATGAATTTAATGAGGGTTTTGAGAATTAGCAGAGAAAGTTATCCTACCCATCTCTTCTTTACTCCATAAGTATTTCCTTGTTGATGCTATCCTTCCACAATATACAAAAGTTATCATTTTTTAAATCTGTAAGTGATAAATATCTCCCTGTAATGCATACTTTACTTTTTAACTTAAGACTGGTGTATACTTGGTTGTCCAATAGCTCTTCAAACTCAATGTGTCCAATAATGAATTCATGTCATGAGTATTTTTAACCTTTTATTTGATTACTTAATTAAAAAATAAGGCAATAAACAAAACAAAAATGAAAGCCTCTATAATGTTACCAATCAAAAAATTACTGTTGGTAGTTATTGCAATGATTTTTTTGTATATATAACTCTACTTTTTACTTCTTGCAGTTTCTAAAATGTAAATGCATGAAAAGTCATGATAAATCTATGGTATTGTATATACAATGCATAAAGATACAATTTGTCACACATACAACAAAACGGTGGGGAACAGAGGAGTATAGGAACAGTGTGTGGGTATGTTATTAAGGTTAAGTTGGTATCAAATCCTATGAGAGTGTTACAGATTTAGAATGCTAAGTTTAAGCCCCGTGGTAATCACAAGAAACTATATGAAAAATATATGCAGAAAGACATGAAAGAAGGAGTTAAATTGGTACACTATGAAAAAATCAAATAGATATGAATGTAGGCATTAATGGAAGAATTGAGGTACAAAAGCGATATACAACAACAAAGATCAAATAGCAAAACAGCCAAAGTTACTATAAATGTAAATTGATTAAACTCTCCAAACAACATGCAAGCATTGGCAAAATGAATAAAAAAGTATGGCCCAAATAAATGTTGTTTACAAGAGATGCCTGTTAAATTCAAATAAAAAGTAGGTTAAAAGTGAAAGGATGGAAAAAAATATATCCCACAAATGGTAACCAAAAAAAGAGCTGGGGTAGCAATACTAAAATCTGATAAAATAGACTTTAAGTCAAACACTGTTATGAGGGACAAAGGTCACTGTGTAGTAATACAAGAGTTAATTCAACAAGAAGTTATAAGAGTTATAAATATATCTGTACCTAATAGTAGAGCCTCAAAATATATGGAGCAAATATTGACAGGTTTGAAGGAAAAAATAGACCATTCTATGTTAATTGAATGGGACTTCAACACATCACATTCAATAACAGAGAGAACATCTACATAAAAGATCAACAAGGGAATAGAAGACAAACAATACTATAAACCAACTAGACCTAATAAGTATATATGGAATACTTTACACAATAGCAGCAGAATACGCATTCATCTCTAGTGTACATGGATCATTCTCCAGGATAGACCATATGTAAGGTCACAAAACAATATCGAAGTCAAACAGTGTATCTTCTCTGACCACATGGAATAAAGCTAGAAATTAGCCACAGAGGAAGATCTGGAAAATTTTAAAAATATGTGAAAATTGAAAAATTCATTCTTAAACAATGTGTCAAAGAAGAAATCACAAGGGAAATTAGGAAATATCTTGAAGCAAATGAATATGAAAATACAACATATCAAAGCTTATGGGATGCAGCAAAGAGGGAAATTTATAAGTTCTGCACAAATTGATTTACAGATTCCAGCAATCTAAATAAAAATTCCAACAGCCAGCTTTACAGAATTGGAAAAGCCAATCATCAAATTTATTTGGAAGGGCAAGGGAACCCAAATAACCAAAAATATCTTGAAAAAGAATAATGAAGTTGGAGGACTTACACTTCCCATCTTAAAAGCATGTTATAAAATTACAGTGGTCATAACAGCATATTACTGGCATAAGGTTAGATACTGGCCAATGGATTGAATTGAGAGTTCAGAAATAGACCCTTACATCTATAGCCAATTGATATTTGACAAAGCTGTCAAGTCCACTCAACTGAGAAAGAATAGACTCTTCAACAAATGGTGTTGGGGGAGTTGGATAGCCACAAGCAAAAGAAGGAAAGAGGACCCCCTATCTCCCACTATATAAAAAAATTAACTCAAAATGGATCAACGGCCTAAATGTAAGGACCAGGACTATAAAACTCCTAAAAGAAAATGTAGGGAAATATCTTCACAATCTTGTGGTAGGCAAGGGTTTCTTAGACTTTACATCCAAAGCACAAGCAATGAAAGAAACAAATAGAAAAATGGGACCTCCTCAAAAATTAAAACCTTTTGTGCACCAAAGAACTTTGTTAAGAAACTGAAAAGACAACCTACTCAATGAGAGAAAATATTTGGAATCTACATATCTGATAAGGGTTTACTATCCAGAATTTATAAAGAAATACTACAACTTAACCATAAAAAGACAAACAATTTAACTAAAAAATGGGAAAAAGACTTGAGTAGACATATATTCAAAGAGGAAATACAAATGGCTAAGAAGCACATGAAAACATACTCAACATCACAAACTATTAGGGAAATGCAAATCAAAACCACAATGAGATATCATTTCACACCTACTAGAATGCCACTATCAAAAAAAAAATAGAAAAATACAAGTGTTGGAGAGATTGTAGATAAATAGGTAACTCATTAATGCCAGTAGGAATGTAAAATGGTACAGCTGCTACGGAAGATGTTTGACAGTTAGTCAGGAAGCTAAGTATAGAATTACCGCATGATCTGGCCATCCGGCTACTAGGTATATATGCAGAACAACTGAGAGCAGAGACTCGAACAGATATTTGCACACCAATGTTCATAGCATCATTATTCACAATTGCCAAAAGATGAAAACAATCCAAGTGTCCATCAACCAATGAATGGATAAACAAAATGTGGTATATACATATGATGGAATATTTTTCAGGTGTGAAAAGGAATGAAGTCCTGATGTATGCAACAACATGGATGGACTTTGACAACATTGTATTGAGTGAAATAAGCCAGTCATAAAAGGACAAATATTCTGTGATTTTACTGTTATGAACTAATTATAATAGAGAAGTTCATGGAGTTAGAGTCTAAAATATAAGTTATCAGGAGATAAATTCGGGTTAGAGAATTGGGAGCTAATTAACTTGTACAGATTTTCTATATTGGCTGATGGAAAAGGTTTGGAAATGGACTTTGTGATAGTAGCACATTATTGCATGTGTAGTCAAGCACACTGAACTATATAAGCAAAGGTAATTGAAGGGAGAAACTTTGGGATGTATATGTTACTCAGATAAAATTTGAAATATAAAGTAAAAGAATGTACAACATAATGAGCTCTATTGTAGATGAAGGACTATAGTTTAATAGTACAATTGTAAGTGTTCTTTCATCAGTTATAAAATATGTGTGACACTAATGCAGGGTGTTGGTAATAGGGTGGTATATGTAGAAAAAATCTTGTGGTAGGCACAAACTTGTGCTAAAAATAATACAATTTTTTTAAAGTGCTATCATCAATTATAATACATGTTCCCTCCAATGCAAGGTGTTGGTGGTGGAGTAAGGAACGGGAATCCTGTAATTTATGCATGATTTTTCTGTAAACCCACTACTTCTCTAAAAAAAATTAAAATTCTGTTTAAAAAAAAAACTACCTCTACTGGCTCAAGAAGTAATAGAATAGCTCAGCATACCAATAACTAATAAGACTGAATCAGTGATCAAAAATCTCCCCTAAAAGTCCCAGGACCAGATGGTATGACTGGTGAATTTTACCAAACGTTCCAAGAAGAATGAATACCAATCCTACTCAAAGTCTTTCAAACAGTTTAAGAAAATGAAATGCACCCTAACTCTTTCTATGAGGCCAGCATTACCCTAATACCTACGACAGATAAAGATGTCACAAGAACACTACAGACCAATATTCCTTATGAAGATAGATACATTTTCCACAAAATACTAGCAAATTGAATCCAACAACACATTAAAAGAATTGTACATCATGATCAATTGAGATTTATCCCTAGTATGCAAGGTGGTTGAACATACAAAAATCAATTAATGTAATACACCACATTAACAGAATGAAGGGGGTGGGGACAACACATGATGATTTCAACTGATGCAGAAAAGACATCTGACAAAATCCTTCACCTCTTCTTAATAAAAACACTTAGGAAACTAGGAAAGGAGGGAAACTTCATCAACATAATAAAGGTCATATACGAAAAGCGAACCATGAACATCATACTCAAAGGTTAAAGCTGAGAGCTTTCTTTCTAAGGTCAGGAGCAAGAAAAGGATGTCTACTCTCACCACTGTTATTCAATGTTGTACTAGAAGTTCTAGTCAGAGTGACTTGGCAAGAACAAGAAATAAAATTCATCCACATTGGAAAGAAAGAAGTAAACGTCCTTTATTTGCAGATGACAGGCTCTGATATATAGAAAATCCTGAAAAATCCACAACAATGCTACTAGAGCAAATACAAAAATTCAGCAAAGTGGTGGGTATAAGATCAACATGCAAAAATCAGCAGTGTTTCTGTACACTAGTAATGAACATTCTTGTGATGGATAGGCTGAGGTGTCAACTCAGCCAGGTAATTGTGTCCAGGTATTAGGTCCAGCAAGCACTGGGCTAATGTAATACAAGAGCATTTATGGACTTTGATCACCAGTGAGTTTACTGCATGGATGGCTGATTACATCTGCATCAATCAGGGAAATTGGATCAAGAATAGATGACGGTTTTATCCATTCAGTTGACTGCCATAAAAGGGAACTGATTTCAACATCCAGAGAGAATTTCCCAGCTTGTCTTTGGACAGCCAGCTTCTCCCAGAAACTCATCAAGGACCTTTCACTGGTCTTTCATCGGAGCCCCTGGCTTGCAGCCTGCCTGCAGAACCTGGACTTGTGCATCCCCATGGTCACGTGAAAGACTCTTATAAAATCTTATATTATTAATAGATATCTCCTGTTGATTCTGTTTCCCGAAAGAACCCTGACTAAAACAGCTGGTACCAGGAGTGGTTCTTGAGGAACAGAGTCTTAAACATGGGATGTCTGAGGTGGTTCTTTACTCTAATTGGTCTCAAGGGTACTAATGACTCCCTTTCCAATAATGAAGAAGTTGCTAAGAGTCCATGGTGTGAGCTGGCAATAGAGATACGCAATATAGCCTCACTGGATTCCCCTATTTCCACGCTTATAAGAAGCAAGGATCTGGGTGAGAGTGTTTTCAATACCTTAACAGAATTTTGTGGCATAAAAAAATATAATGATGTTGGCTGGCTCCTCCTAGATACTCTGGATACAGTTAAAAAAGAAAGGGATGAGCTAAAGTCTTCAAATTTGGAACTTAAATGCCGTATGAATGATATGAAAGTTTCTACATGTGCCTTGAAAGAAAATCTTTACTCCTGTAGCCAAAGACTTGAGATATCTGAGAATCAAACCCAGATGTTCATTGTATGAGTAGCAGAACTACAGAGGAAACTAAAATCTCAACTTGACAAGGTTTCTGCAATTAAAGTGAGGGTGTTTATTGGAAAGGAGTGGAACCCCCCGGATTGGGATGGAGACATATGGGATGATGATGATATTGGTGGGGACATTGGAACTTTAAATTCTGCTGAGACGTCACCAGATAAACCTGCGATACCCTGCCCTGTGGAGGCCACACCTTGTCAACCTTGTATCATTGAGCCTCCAGCCTGCCCCAGGGATTCCCGACCTCCTTCCAGCTCTGAGGTGGGTACCAGTCATACTGAAGCCTGCACTGTGCAGCCTCTGGCATGCCACAGAGAGTCTGGTCCTCCTCCTAGCTAC